>JAVJGG010000055.1:1219838-1231566 GCA_035590195.1 Aviceda cuculoides
AGCTGCTGCAATCAGTGTGAGACCTTCTTTAGCTACCACTTTGACTGCATAACCAGGTTCTCTAGAGAACTGTGTCCGCAGTCCTCTAGCCATTCCCCAACAGCTGCCATCTGTACCATACAAACATTGCTGGCACCAGTGAAAGCAGCATGATGAAGCTCATAAACATCCTGAATTCAGCCTGGTCACAAGACAGACTTTCTCTTTCTTTTCTAACCCTAATAAGATCAGTCCCCTCACTGCCTGGCCTGCTGCTCCTGAATACTTTGTCAGATGACTCCACCCTTTAGTTCATAGAATTAGAGAATGAACCACTCATCACTACTGCTTTCAGTCTCTGTATTGTGTCATGGTTGAGACAGACAAATGACACACATTCTTTCAGCATAAGCAAAGAAGTTCTTTTTTATTCTTCCAAGCCAGCATATTTATACCCATTATACTTATTACCTTGTACATGTATCTGTCCCTTATTGCTCAAAAATTGTCAGAAGTTTTTTTTTCTCACACCTCATTGGGTGACCTTCTCAAGTTCCTTATCACAACTGCAACTGGTCAACACGTTCCTTAAACTTTGTTTCTCAGGCATGCTTCCTGTTCCTCCCTGTTCTCTCAAGAGTACACTGCAATCCCGTCAAGGTCAACATCCCCCCCAGGCCCCTCGGTCCAGCCGAGGTCCTCCACAGTATTGCCCTTTTAATCCAAATGCATAAGGGGAAGGAGAGTTTAAGGTTAATTGTTATCTAAAAAGTCTCAGAGGTTCACTCATGGAAGCCTTAGTGATTATCATGCACTGGAAATGAGCTGGACTTGCATATTTTTCTGTAGAAAGAGCTTTATGGCTAGTGTCATCTATGCCACATTGCTTCTGAAAGAAAACACACACACAAAGAGTAAGAAGGCCATATGGCTAGGGCTGCAATTTTGTTATTAAACTCTCCTCCAATTAAAATGTTCTGGATACAGATATCCCTCCATTGCTTAGTATTCAGATTGTTTTTCACTTACCTTCAAACAAGAGGTAGTGCTCAGAGAAAAAGACTGAAAAAATGGTTTCGTTCATATCTGTATCCGGGAAAACCCCTGTACTTGCCATTTGAACTGTGCTCCTAGCCTAGGGCCAGCCATCTCCACACAGAAGAGGACGACTGACTGGCAGCAGAAGGCCACTTGTCACTCTGAGAAGTGAAAAGTATTGTGGAGAACTCCCAAAAGAACATATTTGACTTTGGGACCACTCTGTTGCTGTGATTGGAGGACAGAAAGATTTCAGTAGAGAAGTTCAATGTGCAAGGACTCAGAGCCTTGGTGCTTTGGCATTTCTTTTTGGCTGAAGTGAAACGTTTAGGAGATAGAAGGTATAGTGGCATCAATATTACTGAGCACTGCAATAACCTTATGAAGCAAACTGATCTGAAGAAACTGAGATATCCAACTTGCTTATCACTGATGGAAGGCCTTCTCTTGGTCTCTGCTAAGGATGACAATTACTTTCAGAGTATCTAACAAGAACTTCAGTAGACAAGCCTGGGACGTTGCACAACTGCCTGTTACACTAGCAGGGCTGCCTTGGCTGAGAGATCCAGATATTTGTCTTGTTGTATTTTATAGGACCTATGTCTCTAGTCCAAGAGAATGCTAGCCTACTGGTTTTCTGGAATGGATGCAAATGCATGTGCATAACTGAGCTGAGACAAGTTCCCACAGTTGAAATAGGTATCGCAATTAAGGGTATGAAACTATTAAGTTACAAATGAATAAATACAGCACTGAACCTCTTTTATGTCCCCTTCTATTCTGTTCAATTCAGTTCGACAAAGCATTCTGGCTACCAAACTTGGCAGTCTAAATTATGCCTTAAGAAAAAGTGTCCACTTAGGCTTACTTTTAGGTCCTTAATTTTCTGAGGATTTTGTGAATTGACTCACTAAAATTGTCAAGGTCTGTTTACTTCTATACTTCAGATATTCCTACTTAAAGTACTTCAACATTACAGGTGTATCCTATTTGGTTGGCCAAGTGAAATGATTTCTAATCAACATTCAGAGGAGGTGTTATCATCTTTACCATGACTATAATTTGAAAAGCATTTTTAAAAAAAGGCAGAAAAAAAATCAATGAATGGGTAATATAACAAACAGCTGGAGAGAACTTCAAAAGACACATGGAATATGTCATAAGATCTGTCCTGCGGCTGATGCAGAAAGCAGTGTTTCTGCAGAAAGATGAAAAAAAAAATTTCAATTGTATGTGCACAAGAAACTGCAGAGTAAATACGCAGTTAGAGATGAACCACCTTAGAGCTGAATGACCTTACAGATACATGCAAGGGCAAAATCAGGAAGCACACATTTAAGAAAGTATTTTCATAAACATGCATAGTTCCATACAAGTGAGCAGAGTAGTGTGCTCTGAAAATGTGAAAGACAACAGTCTATAAGCAGCTGATGCTGCCATATTTATTCCCATGGAAAAGCTACAGAAATATGTACCTATAGATTTCAAGTTATAGAAACATCAATATTTTGTTTGCAAAGGCGTGGGGTTTTTTTCCCTTAGTGTCAAGTTGCAACACAGAAATAAACCAAAACAAGATTCTGCACAGTAGCCCAGAAGTTACATCTTGCCACAGGAAAAAAGAAACTCAAATATATACATTTGGAAACAAACTGAAGACTTATGTTTTCTGTGTAAGTTCTGAATCTGGAAGAGGGAGCTCAGCATGGCATACCACATTGGAAATTAAATTAGTCTTCCAGGTAAAAAGGTGTAATACACAATATGCCAAAATAACAATACTAGAAGATCCCTTTTGATGATGGGATGACAAAGCACACTATCTAATCTAACTTCTCTTGTTGCTCTTTTAATGTTCTTCTGATTAAAAAAATAAACAAAACCTGAGTTCACAAACATTAGAAATAAAAAATGCTGAAAGCAAATACTTCTTGAGAGCAGCTGAACTTGGAAGTTGACTGTTACTCAGAGGTCCTGCTGTTCCAGCGCTCCCTGGAGCACTTATGTTAAACATAAGAGTGCATTTGGTCTCAAAGCTAAGGAATGAATTCTTACAAAATGTATTTTGAATCCAGAGCTGAACATGACCTTATTGATTATTCCTTCACTTATCATATCTTCCTCCCTCAATGTTACTGTAATACGTGACTGACCCAGTAGGATCCAGCTTTTCCCAGAGAAAATCTGAGCTGTTCTAGAAAAAACAGATACCAAAATAACATCCTGGTCTACAGTCAAGATAGTGAATCACTTTACATGTATTACCTGGAGTGAAACAAAGGATTCGGGGTTCTCCAATTGCTTCACCTATTGCTGTTACAGTTCCTAACAATTCTTAATCATGGACAGATGCTAAATAAAAGATAGGCCAAAAATAACTGACATGGTTTCCTCACTCTGTATTTCAAAAGCCAGCAAAAATACCACTGTGATCAGTAGGAGTTTAATTTTCATAGACACTGTTTCTAAAATAAGTAATTAAATGGTTGAAGGATACCTTGGCTGATTCTGTCATCTTCAAACTTCTGATGAATGAATTTTTGGACTAATTTTTCCAGAAGAAATGTCTCTGTACAGAGCTAGATGACAAACTGGATGCAAAGATCCAGGGACCCATTGATCCACAGGGTATGCATTTTAGCCTGAACAGTTTGTACATGGAAATACTGAATTGTTTTGAATTTGCTTTGCTCCTTGAATGACTTTTAAACCCTGCACTTTGGAGAAGAGTTAAGGACAAGATTTTAGAACCGTGTTAAATATAAATAACAGTAACATTGCATTTCTTCAGGCATGACACTGCCATCTGGCAATTTTCTACTTCTGATTTTGTTCTCACTCCAAATATAAAGCAATCATTTTGACTTCCTGATTTACACCCACATAGGTGAAACATGAATCATTTTCAGATAAAAGTTACGAAGAGTTGCAAAATTTCAATAGTATTTTTCTCATACAGATTCTATGAAAAAAAGAAAAGCTTCCTTGAATTCTGTAGTTATTGTATTGGAGGAAGATCTTGTTGTTTCTGTTCTTTATTTGTATAAATGCATTTGGGTAAACCCACTGTTGGACCACAAATACAAGTACTTTTTTAGCTCACTGTTTGTGTCAAATGAAGTACCTCAGATGCCCCGAAAAATGAACAGAAGATAATCTTTGGAAAATCTCAGGTGCAGCCCCTGAGATTTCCTTCAAGTGAATGGGAAAACAAAGTTTTAGTCGAAAGTCTTCAATTTTACTGTGGTGGTGTCAAATGAAGGCATGGATTCTATTAGAAATATCTAGTTTACATTGCTTGCCTTATTGGTGAGGTTTCAAAGGAACATTGCAGGAAATGAAACAGAAAAAAATACCAGAAAAAGATCATTTAACATTGATTTAAACAACAATAAAAGTGATTCATGTGAAACCATCTAAAACCAGAAGTTTGATTGTTGTGGTTATTAAAAATGGACTTTTGAAAGACAAACAAGTTCTATATAGAGCTACCAAATACGCTATATCTAACTAGGCATTCTCAAATTCTCATCTTGTTGACATCCATATTCACCAGCTGAATATTTGTTACAGGCAACATTTTTACAAGATCTTAACATTCTATTACATTGAAGTGCTCTCAGTTTATGCTATTGATGTAAAATACTTGCATGCTATGATTGATTAAACCAGGTAAGAACAATGAAATCTTTTGTTGGGAAAATATTGCAATGTATGCTTACACTGTTACATGTGTGAACCTCATTATTCCGCTTCAAAGCCTCTTTCATAAAAAAAGCAGGAGTGAAAAAGAGATTTAATTAGGCATGTCCATCTTCCAGGCAAGAGAAACTCAACATAAAGTTATATAATTTTCTCCTTGGAGCTTTCTGGAAAGCTGCAGTGGCCATGAAGTGGTGAAAATGGAGACAAATGCCCAAGCCAAAAGCTGTTGAGCATAAGGTTTTCACTAGTGTGGTTCCACACTGTGTATAGATCCCTGGCAGATTCAGCATAAATGAGAACAGACCCTTTGGCTTTAATTATGTGTCTGGGTCATATCCTGACCTTCTCAGAAGCTATGTTGCTGTAGGAGACCAGCGGATGTCTGTCTTCTGAAATAAACTATATAGAAGGATTGGAAATGCCTTGAAATAAGAGATGAGATGATCCACAATGTCTGGCATAAATTAATCCTGGAAATATCTGGATGATATGTAGCACTGTAGAGCTACTTCACCAAGAAATCTCCACAAAAAAGATATTTGGATTTATTCTGGTTGGAGATAATAAATAAATTGCATTTACCATATAAACATTTAACCAACTAGCAGCTAGATATCATGGTGAATAGACAGGAGTCAGATATGCATGAGAATCTCCATGCTTAGCAATACTGTTTTACAGGTGGCTTAGGCAGGAGTCGAGACTGTTATAAATGTGGGTCTTCAGTGTGGCAAATGCTTGAGTTATTTCAAAGCAATCTAGAAATTATATGAAAATATATTATTAAACCAAGTAACTTTGTTCATCTGTGGCCAACCAAACTTTCTTGAAGCAATAAATGCTTTCATGAAGACAAGAGGACTTAGAAAGGAAGCCCAGTAGCCTTCCCACACCTGTGAGAAGGCCATCAAGAAGATGGAGGCAGGCTTTTGACAGTGGTTTGCGAGGAAGAGAGACAATGGGCAAAAAAGAAAACTTCAAGCTGGACATAAGGAAAAACTTTTTCATGATGAGGACAGTCAAGCATTGGAACAGATTGCTTAGAAAGGTGATGCAGTCTCCATCTTTGGAGGTTTTCAAGACCAGACTGAACAAAGCCCTCAGACAAACCCCTTGGTTTGATCTCATAGCTGATGCTGTTTTGAGCAAGAGGTGGCATTAAAGACCTGCTGAGGTCCTTTCCAACATGAATTTTCCTATGAACTCAAGAGGCAACCTTTGAAGAGTGGAGGCAGTTTTAAAAAAGTGTATGCTTTATTTCTTAAGACTATTGTATACTCAATGAGCAATCTTTTCTGCCCACATGGTACTACAAACATTTCCAAAAGAAGCAAGAAAGGCTTTATATTGATTTATATGGTTTTCTATTATTGGATGCACTTTTGTCCAAGCTCTTCTCACGTGTTTGGTATAACCTTAATCTCAGACCAGTCTGCCAATCAGGTATTACTTTGCTGATAGAGATTTAATTTCACACCATTTTTACAAAATCGTAAAAAAAGGCTAGAGAATTTTGAAACAGGACAGCAAGCAATCTTTTCTGTCTGTGACTTAGATGTGTGGCAAACTGAGAACAAAACATTGAATATATAATCATCAAGTAGTAGCAGTGTCACATAGATCATACCAGGGTAGCACTGAGATCCTCCTCTTAAGCAGTTACTGAAAGCTATTGGAAATGCTTCAATGTCAAAAGAAGTGAGCTGTTGTACCAGTAATTCTCTTTTTGCTACCTTTAAATAAATTCACCATAATGCAGATTTTACTGAAAACCAAAAAAGACAGCTGCTTCACCCAGCAATGGTTTGGAACCTCTGGTTCTTCTCCAGCTAGCTGGGTTGGATGGAGGCAGGACGGTGGCCCTGCTCTCCTCAACGAAGCTGTATAAACATTAATTCAGTGTATATTTAATACGGGTTTTAGATATAACAGAGTAAGAAGAAAAATAAAGACAAACAGATAAAGATTCTGGCAGAAGGAGGACATTTTAATACAATCTCCAACAAAGCAGACATACAAAAGGGGAAGACCTGTGGATTTTCCCATCCCTGACCAAATCCTTGAACCCTCTTCTGAAAGCAACAGTAGATCTGACTTTTATATCACCTTGTACATCCTAAATTCTGCATAAATGTTACAAATTTATGTGGTAGCTGTGCTGACTTTTACTGAAAATTAAAATGCAGAAAAAGGTGTAACTTTAATATTTCTTAATTGACTGCATCTTAGTTGTTAATTTGATAAACATGTATCTTCTGTGGGTTTGAACATACCAATTCACCAAGTACTTCAAATAATTATGAATTTGTCAGAGAATTAAGTATCAACAATTTAAGGAAATATACATCCTTGAGAATGATATGTGACTTCTGCCAATGTATTGCTGTATTTTTATGTGAACAACCCAAACCCTTCAAAATGCAAGACTAGAAGCTTATCACTAGCGTCAAAAATGATGGCTTCAGTCTGGAAGTATGTATATCTCAGAGAAACAGACAGTATTTTGCATTGCATTTTTTTATTTGTTTTAGTCTGATGTGTAAAATAAGTTGTTGCATAACTGAATAATATGCAATAAAGTAGTACTGAGTCAATAGTGAATTTACATTGTATATAAGATATAACTGCATTTAAATTTTTACATCTCATTTGTGTTTTACAAGTATTTGCCTTGTTTTACTTTAAGCCTATTAAGTGTCATTGTTTCGTCTGAAACCTGCATATTCTGGGAGGGTGTATATTTTGCACAAGATTTAATGTATTCAAATGAAAAAAAAAACAGTTGGGAAATTTTGAACTCTAGAATTACCCTCTAATAAAAATTTATTTTCCTATTACAATGCAATCTCAGTATTCTAGTTATCTTATGTGAAAACTACTATTCTTTGGGGCAAAAAAATAAAAATCAGCAAAAGGTCTCAAATGAAATTTTACAGAATTTTGTAACCCAGATAACTACTATTTTTGCACAGACATCTCTAGATGCCAACTAGACGTAATTAATAAAGCCTTACGCAAATCAATGCAAACAAAACTACCGTCAGTAGTAGTAAGTGTTCCCCAGATTAAAGATGTTGAAGGGCAGTAATACATTAGATAATTTTAACATTTAGAAAACATGCAATGAATTCTCAATAAACAAAAATGTTTGGCAAACTCCTGATTGATTTTTTTAGTTTTGCTTAATCTTAATGCAAGCTGAAGATAATGAGTTCAAATATAATTCCCTGGATAAATGGATTTTGCTGTCAAAGACAAATAATTTCTATACCTTTACCAATTAAGCCTGTACATCTAAAATACTTATTTGTACTTGTTTCTAAACAGAAGAGGAAGGGAAAGAACAAAGACCTTTAACTGTTTCTAAAAGGAAATAGTGGACTGCAAGAAGAATTTCATTTGTTCCCCAAGCCTGAAAGGAGATAAATAATACATTAGACTATATTTCAGGTTGTATTATCAGTTTTAAAACAAACTTCAGAAACACACCAAAAAAAAATTTAATTTAAAATTTTTAAGACAAAAAAATCATTCATCTGCTCTTCTGCATTTTCATTTTTCTACCCCAAGACTGAACAAGGCAATGAAAGAATGTTTGCAGAGCAGCCCTTTGTAAAAAGCTTTCCAATGTAGTTATTACAACGCTTTAACAATCCGAGCAAGCCCCCGTGAATGTACCTGCTTTAATTACACTCTGTTTAGAAAGCAAATGGTAACGACCTACAAACCCTGAGGTAATCTTCACTGAGACGACTCATTCCCTCCCTGCATTACTGTCACTAAGGATATTGAGCATTCCCATGCTTTCTGTTTATGAAACTTCTTTTCCACTTCATTGGCTTCTGCACACATTTATCTCCCCCACACACACACCAGCTGATTTAAAGTGGGGTCCTCAGTTTGCTTCTAAGATACTGATGTAACAGTTTGAAAGGGTCAGGATCAATAAAGGAAAGAACAGTAAGTATGGTGACATTTTTTAGGCCTAGCAGACTTTGGTTTGGCTGAACTATGCTTTCTCATGTCCTCTGCACGGCACTCTGTGTGTGATAATCATGCAGGGAGTGAATAAATTTGCATGCAAATGCAGAAATGCTTATTGAACATCTCAGTTGAAGAGAGTTTAGGAGATGATCACAGGACAAGATGTGTTCTTGTTAGTTAGATCACTGTGCTTCACAAAATGAGTCAGATTTGGACTTTCTAAAGCCCTGAAATGTTTGTTTTAAGACTCTTATCTCTAACTTTCTTCTGGTGAGCTGCCTATAAATTCAACTTAATTTCATTTGCAGGAGAAACATGACAACAGCTTTTCTAAATAAAGACAAAAGGGATCCCAAAGCCTAAGTGTGTTAAGTGTTTGCTTTGGATGAGTGCAGGGAGGCTGTTTCTTCAGCTACTGGGTGTTTACCTGACAGTTTTCTGATAAGCAGTGTGACAGCGAAAGCCCACTTTGTGACAGTGCTAACACCATCTGCCAGGTGCTGATAGCTTGCTGAATAATGCTGTCATCAGCACTCAAGTGCTGATGGAAAGTTATTGCTTCAGTGACCACTACCACTTTCATCTTCTAATTGGTCGTTGCCACTGAAAACTATTATTAAAAAATAAAAAAAAAGAAAACCACAGGTCATTTTTCTTTATCATGATGAATTACTTCTAGGCTACCTTGCAGTGCCACTGTTGTGTGTTTATTGCTTTCTGCCAATTTTACTTACTTACACTGTAGAGTGAACTACCTATGATTGCTCTCAATACCTGATTTGCTAACAAATACCCATAGAAAGTTTCACTAGACCTTGATATAGTGAAATACCTGTTAAGGGCATACTCTGCTGGACACAGTGGGTGCCTCATGAGGTAGGGTACAATGCAACCATTTGCATAATTGTTATTTGGTGTCAATTGTTACAGATAAATTTGTACCAGCTGAAAACCAGGCCAGAGAGTTTAAAGAAAAGGTATACAGAAAATTTTGGAAGTATTTTAATCATCAAGAAACCACATTTAAATGCATTTATTTAAGTGTAAAGAAATACGCTGTGCAGGCTACACAGACATGCATGCCCCGGAGAGTTCACTGACGGTGGCTGAGAAAAAGGGACAGCCTTCATAGTTTTACACTGCAGCATTGAGCTACTAAAATAAGTACATGTGAAGAACCTCAAGTGTTTAGAATGGCTGAGAACATAATGTAATATAACTTTAGCCAGAATCAGGTCTCACTTGCGTCAGTATAAACGTAGACTAAAGCTATTTTGGCTTTAAAATGCTGTACTGGAGATTTTGGTTTGGCTTCCTATTTTTGTCAGGATTTACCTTTCTTTTGCAGGATGTTCTGTCTTGCTTTAATGAAAGCTAGAATGTCAGCATCAGCCTGTCTGTCTCCAGTCAGAGGAATAGATGTACTTGAACTTGGTGGGGTCCTGAAATAAGAAAGTATACTTGTAGACCCAACTGAGTAGAAGGTTATTTTTCTATTCAATTACCTCCTCTCTTTTCAGCATGGAGGACTTTGTTCTCCAGACACATTGTTAGAGATGGCATAGTTCAGAGGAGAATCAAGCTCAGGACTTCTTAACGCTCTTATGTAGGTTCTTAAGATTAGCCAATATCTTTTTAGTTTGGTAGGGCTACATGCTTATCAGCTATAAAACCTCTCACAAAAGGTTAAAAATATTTTACTGCTGAGTCAAAGACTTGCTGCTAAGTGGAAAAGCCTAATATAGTGAGCTTACCAAAGAAATGATGGATGTGACTATGCGTTGTGTGTGTTTGCTTCAGGAAAAAATGCTGCTATTTATTTGAACAGGTCAATAGCATTTTTGTTTGCTGTAAGGGAATTAAGTTTTCATACATACATGGAAGTATACAATCACATGACATTCATGACATTTGCTGACAGATGCAACTCCTTTGTGCTGCTGAGTCTCTGATCCCAGCTGAGATCTTGTATCTATGCAGTTAAATCATTGACTTACCTTTGCTTTTGATAGACCCTCTGGTGGTATAAGATGACATAGTACAGTGAAGCTATTCTAATCAGCTAAGAAAGCTAAGAATTGGGCCCTGTATCTTTAGCCTTCTTTAAAGATTAAGCACTAATGGTGAAATGAGAAATATAGTGATAAAAATTACAATATGGAAGGACAAGTAGAACTGAAGGGAGAAACTTTTTTTTTTACATATCCTACCTTTGTAATTATAGTTATTTCCACTATTCTGTACTGACTATTGCAGTAGAATGTAACTGTGCCCGACATAAACAGAAGTCTGATATCCTTGTCTTTGTGCTACTAATTAAGTCCTTAGTTGCTGAATTAGTGAACCAAAATGGAAAAAAAATATAAATTACTATGAACTTAATAAAATATCTCTTTTTATTTACAAGGTGATCTCAGAACACCAGTAAAGGACTATTCCCTTATTGATTTTCATTTGATTAGGAACAATATAAAAAATAAAAATTACACAATATATTTGAGAAGGTACTGTCTAAATACCATTTTAGCTTCTCTTTTCTTTCTGTTTTTCTTAAACACAAATGCAATTTAAAACATCAGGTTTTGGGGCATGAAATTTTCCACTATTTTTTGCTGTTCTAGAAATGGATTGTTTTGGAAAATTAAAGTAAAAACCCCTTGTGATTTGTTCTTACTAATGAAGTAGGAAAAGTAGTAACTTAACCATATTTTCCGAAGGGCCTTAACAGCCATAACTGTTGAGTGCAATAAGAATGTAATTTCTGGAAGTATACTGACTTGGCATGACGTTTTGGTGGGAGAAAAGAACATGGAAATGAGCACAATAGAAAAAAAAAAAAAAAGTAGTTTCTGTTAACCTGCTAAGCTAATTTTCATGAAGCAGTACCTCTTTTGAGAAAACATGACATGTAACCTGTCGTGGTTTAACCCCAGCCAGCAACTAAGCACCACGCAGCCGCTCACTCACTTCCCCCCCCCCCCGCAGTGGGCTGGGGGAGGAAATCAGGAAAAAGAAGTAAAAC
>JAVJGG010000055.1:1252596-1265575 GCA_035590195.1 Aviceda cuculoides
TGTCCCCCTAGCAACCCGTATGGGGAAAAATTCCTTTAACAGAAAAAAAACAGAAGAGTTTCTGAAACTCCAACAGTGGGCTTGAGGCATGAAGTAAGTAAGAAGTGTCTTTTTATTAGAAGATACTCCTACAGTTTTAAACTTAATTCCTACATAATACTGGGAAAAACTAAAAACATATTACCTAAGAAGAAACCTCAAGTACTGCTGCAAGGGAATCATTGCTGCTTGTCTAGCTGCTGCTTCGAATCTGTGGTTCTTTTTCTGTATTGTGATCATCTTTACAGAAGAACTTGGTACATAAACACAAAAGCTCTTCAAGAGCTCAGAGTTTTAGCCATATACTGTGCTGACTTGAAGCGCAAAATAGCATGTAAACCCAAGAGAGTAAGTTTGTTGTGGTATGTAACTTCACAGTTACCACAGGCTAAAGTCTATGCTTTTTTCCTCCAAGACAAATCTGAAATAACTACAATAACTTAAATACATTGCAGTAACAAGAAGCTATAAAGATCCTCTAATCTACTTATAATATCCTATATAACTACTTAGATATATTTTCAAAACTAATTGCTCATCAGTATTTCAATCATTTGCTTAAAAACTGGTTTGGTAAATATTTCTAAAAGCACTTCATATGTTACTGTAATTGCACAAAGCAAATTCAAAAGTATGTTTATCTTAGTCAGAGTAAAACTCGTATTTTAAAAAAGGCAAAAGAGGCACTGGTTTCTGAATTTTCAGCCTGCTTTGCTATTGATATCTTTGTCTTAGCAATAGTGAAAAATCATCATCCTTTTTAACAAGTACAATCTTACTAGTTTTCTGTCATCCTCAGAATTCCAAAAATAAACCTTAATGCAAAGCATTTCTGATTTTTTTTCCTTTGAAATAGAAAGACTGAGGAAATGAAACCCATCCCTAAAAAGAGTGTCCTTGACATCACTAGAGGTCACCCGAGGAATAAAATCAGTGCACTGCATGCACAAAGAGAGTGAACTTTCACAAAACTACCACTGTTGCTTGATATTTCAAGCACAAATGTATAGAAGAGCATAACACAGAGAAACATTAAGCGTATAAAAATTATGAATTTATAAGAGAAATCTTTCCCTTATTAGGAGGCCATTGCAAACTGACTACACTTCTATTTTTTTTTTTTTTTTTTTCCCCTCAAAGTAGCATAATTTACAGACTGGAAGGAAATACATGAACCCACCTACACGGTTTTAAAGGAAGCATCTTTGGATGCCTAGCAGCACTGGGGACTTCGAACAGATTATTTCTCTAATGTGCTTTATTTAGCCCATACATAAAATAATAATTTTTCAGCACCAGGAATCGTGATCTTAAAACAGGCCATCTATTATTCCCCATGGACTGTGTTGGATTTGTGTGGGAAAACACAGACTGCCACTTTACTCAGCTTCTGTCATTTTGTGATTGAAAACACTTGTGTGTCATCATTTCATGGCATTAGTATAGATCAAGGCTCTCCTGCTTCATATGAACAAAGTTAAATATCTCAGTTACAAGATATAAAGTAGTGAAAGAAACTGAGTTAATTTTATTTAAATATGGATTTATTTAAATAAAAGATTAACTCTGATACAAACCAGCAGTTTGGAAATGCTATGTGCTTTTCATTCACACAGATCACAGCAGATGAGTTCAGGACAGTTATTAATTATTAGCCTAATTAATGTTATATATGGCTGTAAGATGCTGCTATGGTTGCAGAGAGAACTAACATTCACTTCCTAAATGTACCTTATATCCACGCCAGATATAAACCATGGTGGCTCAGCATTTCTAGGGGCATGGGCTGTATTGGAAGGGTTCAAAGTCAAATTGGACAGGACTTTGAGCAACCTGATGTAGTTGAAAGATGTCCCTGCCCATGGCAGGAGGGTTGGACTAGATGACCTTTAAAAGTCCCTTCCAACCCAAATCATTCTGTGATTCTATGATATCTCACTGTGGACAAGTAGGAGAATCAGTTCCCAATTCTACCTCTTCAGATATGTAGAAATGCATCAGACAACGTATTTGCATCCCATCAGGTATAGGATATACAGTAGTGGCAGTGTCTTGGAGCACCAAAAAATAGCGCATTGGAGGAATAGTTTGCTTGAAATTCTTTCCTAACACTGGTTGGATTATTCCTGCAGCATTACCCTGATGCATTATACAGCGCTGTCTGTCCCTGCTTTATTCTGGTACTGATAACGCTGTTCTGTCACTTCTAATCAAGGAAAGGTGAGGAAGCAGAATGAAACACACTATAAAGAAAACACATAGCAGGGCAAGAACAAGGGCATAAACTGATACTAATATCTTTAGAACAGGTATGTAACTTTGAAAATGTAGGAAAAGATGGTGTAGACAAAGATATAGAGGGAACAAAGATAAGGAGAAAGTTCCCTATTTCTGCTTAAAACAAATACATGTTACAGATCCAAATATAAAAATAACAGATGCCAAAATCCTTGCTCTCAGGCATTTACCACACTAAATCAAATGCTGGTATGCATTTTGGGGGATTCAAATATATCTGTTATTTCTGACTCACCCAGTCATTTTATTTTTTATGAGGAATGAGCTTTTTCAAAGTAAGATTGCTCAAAAAAGAAATTGGGAACAGCTCTTTGAATATCAGCAGAAATATAAAATCTTATTTCTAAATCCCAAGTTACAAAAGCTAGGAAAACAAGGGTTTTTTTTAATAAAATGTTGATAAAACTGGGCCTTAATGCTGAAATTTGTATAAACAATGCAGATTCCTTACAAAGACCCATATTTGCCATCTTTACCCATGTTAGATTGTATCTTTTTTTTCTTTTCAAATAGGTCTACAGAGTAAATGGAGTTGGACAGAAAGAGAGAGATTAATTTGATCCCAACAAACCTTCTCAGAAGCAGAAAGGTTTTGCCATCTCTTGATTTCAGGAGAATCTCAAAAGAACTGATAGGTTGCTACTAGCCCTGATTTCAAAATGTACATAAAAAGAGAAGGGAGGCTCATGGAGAACGAGGTGAATAAGAAAAAGATTTGAAATGGAAAGCTGCAAAACTGCATTTCAACTAAACTGATGAAGTAACTGCAATTATCAATAAGGAGGGGCATGCTGTGCTGAAGATGCTGCACCACTGGCCACAGACTCTACCATTCATGTTAATTTAGAAAACATGTTTCAGACTGCACATAATGAATGACCCTTCTGTGCATGAAGTTTTGTCAGGATCTGTTTGAAGCTGACTGAACAGCCTGGGGGACTTGTGGATTTACTAAATATTTCTGCTGATATGGACAGATCAGTCAGGAGTATGTTCAAGGGTCCTCCCTAACTTCCAGAGTTGACCCAACAGAGGCCTCTACTCAAGGTGTAGTTGAATAGGCAAAACTACAAGTCTCAGTACAGTTGCTTCTGTTATGGAAAGTTCTAGCCTTTGCTAGAATGACTACATCCCCATAGAAACATCTTCCCATTACAATATGTCATCGGATTTCCTATGTCACCAGGCAGGTCCAACTTAGGATTCAGTGTTCCCCCAGTGCTGGTGAATAATGTTACATTAGCCTGATTGCCTGTAATCATGTTCTAACAATGCAAAACTGGAATAAGATAATGAACAATCAGGTCCTGTATCTTACAGAAATGCTAGTTTAAAGCATCTTAAGATAATGATTCATTAGAATCATATAAAACATGTATTTTTCTTTGACAACATTGTAAACCCCAGGGAAAGCTTTTCTTTCCATCTTTTTTTCCATCTTTTCCACCATGCTGGTGACCCAATGTTTTTGCTCTGTCAGTACTTCAGCAGTGTGCACATTATTTCACTTTAAATACTGCCTAAAAAATGCATTTAAGCATTTTACTTTGAAAGATCTTACTGAATAAAAGAAGTTATTTGCAAAATAAGGTATTCTTACAGTTAATAAAGGTGAAAGTCACACTGAAAGTGAATCCTTGCAATTTTACACAAAGTATTAAAAGTTTCTGGTTGTGTACTGAAAAATATGGAGCACTCCCTAGCCTCCAGTGAAACCTCCCTCTATTTGTGTCCTCTGTTAACTCCCAGCATATGGTGTTTTGGAAGAGATAGCTAAAAACAGTGGGCTAAGTAGTGGAGTTTTCCTTCAATAAGAAATCCACATCTTAAGCAGAGCCATGAGGGAAACAGATCTACACTGTTTAAAATCCAAATAGAATAGCTTCTTAAAGAGTTTTAACCATAAAATGCCTTAAGTTAAGAAAAAAAAAAGGCAGCTGGAAGATGTTAACTTGGTTCTAATTGAAACAATGGTGTGTTTTATTTCATGTTGGGATTTCAACAGACTCTTAATTAGACTTTTTACCGTGCAGTTTTGATTTTAAAATATCTTGATGACATTCTGGTCATCAAGAAGATCCTGGGAGACTTGACACCTGTTACTCCTTGGAAGAACATTCACCCAAAAAGGCAGGCAGCCAAATAATACTCCCCAACTCATAGAATAAATATTAAGTCAAAATATCCAGAGTATTTAAAAGAATAACAAAAGGGAAAAAAAAATCTGGAAAATACTTTGTGTGGTCCAGATTTAGTGATGATAAGCAGACAGCAATGCTCAAAATGAAAGGCAAAAAACCAAGGGTTGCCTACTATGTTGTGGAATACTAATAGAATATTTATGATGTGAATGTATAGCTGGTAAAGTCACTACTATGTCATTTCCTAAGGACATGAAAAAAATATGCTTACCTATTTTATTAAAAGCAGCTTAGATAGTTATTGAAAACAGCATTTGCAACACAGTTTTCTATGTAGTAAGTAATCAGTATACAAGACCATATGTTATCATGCAAACTGAAACATACAATCAGAATACATCACTTCATTTTTTGAAACACTGAATAAGGAATTCTCATAAACAGCACTGCTATGATTCATCTTGACATAACTTCTTAAAGTGGCATAAAATTAGTAAACAGACAATATTAAAACCTGGAGTAAATTAAAGAAAGAATTCCATGTTATACTGAAGATACCACCTTTAGATTGAATTTCAGATACTAGAATAGAATGGAATAGAACAGAACAGAACAGAACAGTTGGACGGGACCTACAATTATTATCTAGTCCAACTGCCTGACCAATTCAGGGCTGACCAAAAGTCAAAGTGTGTTATTAAGGGCATTGTCCAAATGCTTCTTAAAGACTGTCAGGCATGGGACATTGATTACCTCTCTAGGAAGCCTGTTCCAGTGTTTGACCACCTTCTTGGTAAAGAAATGTTTCCTAATATCAAGTCTGAACCTCCCCTGATGCAGCTTTGAACTATTCCTCATGCGTCCTGTCACTGGATACCAGGGAGAAGAGATCAGCACCTCCTTCACTTCCCTTCTCATACTGATCAAAATAAACTGAGTTTGACTCCTGGGCTTTATTGACATGGACAGCATTAACTTTCAGTGTTGATTTTTGAATAAAAATAAAAAAGGATAAAGGTATAAAATAATAACATCATCAACAGAGCTTGAGATGCATGGCTAAATTAGAAAGATAAAGGGGAAACTATTTTGCTATGCTGCAATAAATTATTTTCCTGACTTTTGGGAGAAAATAAAGCCCCCGAAGTTTGTCTCTCTTATTAAGAGACAAATATTGTTTGTTGTGTTATGTATACATAGAAATAAAACCATCAACTGCAATCTGGTCTGGGTTAGCTCCATCTTTTATGTGAAGAAGATCTATGAAGGCGTATTTTGGGATTCTTTTATGGATCTAGGTGAGGGGGGTTTAACTGTTATTGACCTAGAAATTTTCTGTCACCTTTTAGCTGAAGTTTACTGTCCTGGAAGTGGAATTCTCATATGAACACTCCTAGGCTGTTTCAGTACAAAGTCAGTGAAGTCAGCTTAAAGCATCTTAAAACAAATTTGGATGACTTTACACTTACGCGAACAACTTACATAGACACTTTTAGCCTCACAGCTGTGTCAACAGAAACTGCAAGAAATAACTTCTCAACTTCTATAACTAGATGCAAAAGAAATGACCTGTATATGCCTTCAGTCTCTCTTGGAATGAGAAAAATTAAAAAGGATGTTAGACAGGTTGTGGCAACATGGCTAGAATCTCAGTCTCAGGACAAATCAATGTCTGTTAGTAGGAATTCCAATTAGTGTCATCAGAAAGCAAAATAAACCAAAATGAGGAGAACTTAGATGTCTCTGTTCATGTTTTGGTCATTCTGAAAAGAAAGCAAGCCAATACCAAACCCCCAAACTTGTAAGACTTTTGCATTATTTTTCTCACCACACATAAAATCAGATGCCTTTTGAGCCAAATCTCTGGCAAAGTTCACAGAGTCCATGTTCTTTATGGTATCAGCTACTGTAGAAATAGTGTTGCAAAAACTGTCATAGAAAATACAACCTGCCCCACAAGCAGATTCAGCTCTGGGAGAGAGCTTGTTGCCCCTCTTGTAGTCTATTGTATCTCAAATATTTTACCTAGAGCTGCCCTCTGAATGTGCCTCTGGGTTAACTCTCCTTTCAGATGGTCTGTAAAAGATACAAAATGTGAATCGTTAGAATTCAAAATGTCAAAAACCAATGAAGTCATCGCTTATGTCCCATCATTTGAAAATCCTTCTGTTGGTGGCCAATTTAAGGGTATTTTTTGTGATCCTCAGGACAAATAGTTTTCTGACCTCTTTCTTTCTCGCTACTGGAAGTAAACAAGTAGGCACAATTTGACTCTACATATCTTAAGATTTAACTTTGTCCAGTAAGAAAGACTGAAAATGAAGCTATTTACAAGCACTTTCCTGCTGCTAGATACAAAAGAAGTCCAAGTGAGGCTAGAAGACATACAGAATTCTAAGTTTTTGTTCAAACAGACTTATAGGCGCTAGCAGTAGAAATGAGATACTAGGTCATCCAGTCCACTTCTTTGCCAGTGAAGAGTTGGTTCCTTACAGTCCATTTTTTCCTGTTCATCCAGCTCAGTTTTAAATATCACATTTGCTAAAGTTTCTGCAAGTTCTACTACTCAATAGAACTCACTGTGTAGATGTTATTGGTCTTCAATCAAAATTTTTCTTTAATTTCATTATCTCCTTGTTCATAGCTAGGCTCTCATGCTCCATATAATTCACCTTTACCCTTCTTTTATTAATTTCCTCCTTGATCTATGACACTGTTCCAGTTCACCAATTATTTCAAACCATAATTAAATCAACCACATGGGAAGCCATTATTCATAGATATTAATGGAACCAATAAAGGAAAAACATAACCCTAAATGTGCAATTTCAGCAGTATATGTGTTCTGAGGGAGGATGGGATGGAGGCATGCCTTTCAAGTTTTCAAATTAAAACAATTTCTAAGCAGAGTTGTTCATAATCTTAACAAAACTGTACATCTGGATACCAGGGAAAGAAAAATAAAAACACAATCCATGTTGGATTCACTTTTTTTCCCAGACCTGTGATTATGTATATTACATTAGCATGCATTCTGAATTAAAAATATCCTTTTGCTTACAAGTGAAGACTTATAGAGTAAGCTAATCAGAGCAAATTAGAAGCTGCCAAACACTTAACTGGAGCATGTGAAAACCCATTTAAATTCATAGGTCATGAGAATTATACTGTTTTATAAGCACCAAAGAACCATGAAAAATTAAACTTTGGGAATTACGAGAATAAGTCTTAAGTATTCAGTAGCATTGTAGAAAAGGTATTGTATGCAATATATTGCAGTATAACAGCCAAGTTATGTTGGTTTGAATGTTTTTAGAAAACAAAACAAAATACTCTACCTACTCCTATAAAACAGATATTGCAGATTCCTATTTTTCTGCACAGGAGATTTTATTCTTTTCAATTATTTTTATTTAAGTCAATGAATTCTTCTGTACTTAAAGTTATCTGTAAAATTAGGAAAAGCCTTCAGCTGAGAAACAAGGTGAAGTGAAAGAACTAACCTCACCTACCCCAGCTATACCAAATAAATCCTCCGTTTCAGCTGTACTAATACTCAACCAAAAAACCCATTCAGTTAAGTTAGATCCTGATTTCTGTAACTATAGACAAAACCCCCTTGATTAATAATTTTTACCAATAAAAGCCCGGTTAAATGATCAACACTTATGCTATCTGTGCTCTGAAAACATTATAAAACAACTCAGTTGATGTCAATACTCAGTGAAATGTGATTAAACGTACCATTTTTTTCCTCAAATTGTTTTTTGCTATTCTGGGTATTTAGATCCTTGTATTCTATTGTACTGTATCACACAAGGTGATGTTACTCACTCAATATTGAGCCATGAGACGGTTATGAAACAATCTGTAGTAATATTGAGATTCTTCTCTATCTCAATCTCAAGATTCTTCTCTACCATTAACTTAGGTGCCTCAGAAAGACATCTATACATTTATCTTCATGTAAGGGTTCAGAAACTCCCTTTCTTAAGAACTGTGAGCTGCAAAAGGCAATGCCACTGTAATTTGAAAAAAATGGTTCTGGTAGTGAGAATAAGCTGTTCATCAAGAGGCAACTGGAAATAAAGGTGACATATGAGTTCTTAATCCTGTTAAAACATGGGTTTAGTAGCACTATTTCTCTTTCTTTAACCTTGCTAGAAACAGATCATCAGTAATCTACATGTTTTGTATTTCAAGTAGCAACGAGGTCAACTGAAAAAAAGCAAGCCAAACAAGTCAATGAAAGTAAGATCAAACAGATAGATAACAGCTTACAATCAATACAAATATGTGGAAACACAAGAATATAGGGACTGGTTTTTAAATTATTATAGCCAAGAGGCTTGACTTTCTATTACCTAGAATTTACTCTCAGTACAGCTGGGATAGAGAGCACAGAGGCTGCAGAACCCTACTTTTATTGTAAGCTTTGTTAGGCCAGCCAGCAATGTGGAACTGTCCCAAATGCTCCTTCCTTCCTTCTGCTCCATCCATGACATGGACCATGATGTAAGAAATCTTGTCCTCCTTCTGTTTGGCAGCTTTATGAAAGAATGAGAAGTTGGAACCAGACCACCTGTAATGGGAGACGAACCGAAGAAAACTTCTCCTTCAGCTAGAAAAATAAAAACCCAGTCTTACCATTCTTATAGCAAGACAGTTTTATTTTTCTTCTATGAATAGAAATAGAAAGGTGACATTTATCCAATTCACATAGTCCAAACTGCCTTTTCAGGGCAGCGAAAGCTGAACTACATTTCACAGAAAACTTCCTGAAGAGAAACTGTAATTGTGTTATGGGAAAAGTAGCCTAACCAGGAATTCTGGTTCATAGGACATGATGGTATCATGAGGCACCTGACTATAATTCCATACCAAGACCTAGCCAGATATGATTTAATCTTTCAATTTGTTTTAATCCAATTTGAAATTTGACAGTTTATTTATATTTCCTTTAGAAAAAAAAACAACTTGTTTTTGTGTAGAAGCTCTTATTTTTGACAAAGGCTTAACATTTTCTGTGCATGTTTTTGATTAAAGTAATCTTGTTCTGCTTTCACTACAAATAATTATGGGGGAGAATGAATGTTTCTGACCTGCTCTACTTTTCTGCCTCTGAGAACACCATCACCCCAATGCAAGGCTTGAAGTTTCTGAGTGACAGAAGTAGAGGATGATTCCAATACTCTTGAATGCACAGACCTTCCTATATAAACAAATGGAAGATTTGAGTCTTTAGTACTGCCAGTTCTACAACCTTCATAAACACAAATATTTACCCAAAGAAATATGAAGAATCACATTCCCATACACACACACACACACACACACCCCAATGTCTTCTGATTCCAACAGTGTAAAGCTGTGGACAAGGTAGTGCTTAAATGTGGTTTGCAAAAACTGAATTTAAGACTTTGAGAAAATATCTCAGCATATGGTTAATTAAGTTTTCTGAAGTTTCACCAAACAAGAAGCTAAAAATAGGTCTGCATCTGATACCAAATAATTTTTTCCAGTGGAGTCATTCTTCATTTGGAGATAACAGTCCCAATAAAATGTTGAATGCTGCAACTCCACACGTTTTGGCAAAAAAGTAGTTTGGGGGAATTTAAGAATTCACTCAGCATGCAGCCAGCTGTCATTAAAGCTGTGATAAATCTGTTGGTTTTGGCCTGTGTTTCTGGACACACGTACCATCCTGAGGTATGTCACAGAACTTCAGCTTTGTGACAGGAGACAAAAGCAAGGAGGGAAATGGAGAAGACAAAATGGAATAGAGAAATCTAATTAAGGCTGATGTAAAGCATAGGAAAGTATCCTGTATGCTGACTAAATATGACAGAATCCGTAATTTGAATAGTATGGCTGTCCTTTAACTTCTTGTCTTTGTGTTCTTCCAGACTGTTTCAAGGAGCTGAAGTTATCTTCCAACTTATTACAGTGAGTGAATGCTTTGACAATACTGCATATGCCTCAGGGCAACACAAAAATAAGTATGTTACAACTAAAAAAATATTGATTTTAAAAAGTAAGTATTTTGGTTTTGTTTCAGTCCACAATACAGGTTTTAAAGCTTCTCTTATGTTTTATCAGACCTTCCATATAATACTATTATAAGGTTTCAAAGACTGCTAACTTAAAGGATAAAAATACTGGACAAGCTAAGAGTACACATACAACCTTATCTCCCTCCCTCTGAGAATATTTGTTTATTATTGAAGTGGATAGACCTTTAACTTGATGCAGAGTCTCTTCTGACTTAATAAATGACAGGCTGGAGCCTTCATCAATAACCTCTTATTTTCTGTTATCTTTTAATATTTTTCTATCATTCTACATTTTCCAAGCCTGTGTTTAGCTTAAGAAGTCCTTCCATCCAGGAGATTCTGAAACCTTCACACCTCAACTAGGTTGCTGTATCTTTTTGTTTCTTCATCTTCAGATTGGTTTTGGTGTTTCATAAAATATCTAGCAGAAAATCCTTTTATGCACCAGGGAACCTCCGATTCCTGGAACTCACCCTCCACAGTATTTTAGGTCCCTAATAATGCTGTATGGTCTAAGTGTTAGATCTGTCTTTTTTTCCTGCTTCTCACACCACCCCACCAGTGAGTAGGCTGGGGGTGCACAAGTTGGGATGGGACACAGCTGGGACAGGTGACCTCAACTGACCAAAGGGATATTCCAGACCATATGATGTCATGCTCAGCATATAAACCTGGGGGAAGAAGAAGGAAGGGGGGGATGTTCGGAGTGATGGTTATTTGTCTTCCCAAGTCACCATCTTCCTGGGAATGGCTGAACACTGGCTGTTGATGGGAAGGAGTGAAGGAATTCCTTATTTTGCTTTGCCTGTGCATGCAGCTTTTGCTTTACCTATTAAATTGTCTTTGTATCAACCCACAAGTTTTCCACTTCTACCCTTCTGATTCTCTCCCCCATCCCACTGGGGAGGAAGGACTGAGTGGCTGTGTAGTGCTTAGTTGCTAGCTGGGGTTAAACCATGACAGGAAATATGTGGGGTTATTGTTTGTAACGCAGTGTCTCTACATATGCAGCTGTACCCAGCTATCACTCAACTATGAAGACCTAATCAAGATTCTGGATCTATTAAATTTGATTCATAAAGTTGTGTGCATCTACTTGAGTCAGGTAAGGAGTCCTGCTGAACGAGCATGAATTAAAGCTGTAAACTCAGCAAATAATCACTAGAGATAGGCTTTTAGAGACAGAGAGGAGGGTAACCATGTGACTTCCATAAGCCTTGTAGAGATATATTTTTAACTGAGCTTGAGGTCAGAGTTGTACCAGCTTACAAAGGATTTCTGAAAGTAGGAGGCATTGAACCCAGATGGAGATATTCAAATGGAGTGAGTAACTTCTTACATGGGGAGTATTCAAACAGAGATAGTTACTGGAAATCTTACCAGATGTGTTAGATACTTTTGAAAATCTGGTGCTGAAATTGTATGAGAACACAACCTGTGATAAAAAGTATCTGACAAAAAGAGTCATGGAATAAAACAAAGATTCTGTTCTAACTCAAAGTCCTGCAGGACTAAGAGCAGACAAACTGCTCAGCCTTTCTCTGACCCAGAGAAATCTTTGGGGCAAATTCTGACTCTTCTTTGCAAACTTTGTCCTTCTCTGATGATAAAAACATGTCAATTTGCTCTATTAGGACAACCTGCAGAAGCAAAGTAGTCTGCACTAGTAACCTGGCTCAACACTATTTCTGATACAAACGCTTTATTTTGGGATACATGGTTGGCCAAACCCACATGTAATCTGACAAGTCCTAACTTTCAGAAAGCCCTTGGAGGCATCAGTAAAGAAAAACCACTATTGCAGTACTCAGAGCCTTCTGACTATAGCATACACATTTTTCAAGGTATGAAATGCAGCACTCATCAGCATTAAAAATATATTCATGACAATACTTGAGGTAACATATTGTAAAGTATAACCTGCTGCAGCAGATTTCTGCCTTTTGTTCACTGAAAAAACATCTGCAGCAGTTTAAGATTTTACTGGCTCTCCTTTCTCCTTTTTCCTCTCCCTTTCCCCCTTCCCAAGGTTTGCTGTCAAAGATTGCTGCCCCTACAGCAGAGCAGGTAGAAACAAAAGTCTGACTGCTTTCTGGCAGTAGTAGAACTCATTAGTCAGAGACCCCAGGAAAGAAGACAGGTTCAGATTTGGAAGCACAACCCTGACTTTCACACCAAATCCATAGTTGCAAACCATAGCCTAAACTCAGCACATGAACAAACACACTTGGAAATACACACTATTCCCAACACACTCTTATTCTTTGTAGTTTAAATATCACAGATTCAAATGCATACATTTTACTATGATTGTCGTGGTTTAACCCCAGCCAGCAACTAAGCACCATGCAGCTGCTCACTCATTCCCCCCCACCCAGTGGGATGGGGAAGAAAATCGGGAAAAGAAGTAAAACTCACGGGTTGAGATAAGAATGGTTTAATAGAACA
>JAVJGG010000055.1:1266054-1284964 GCA_035590195.1 Aviceda cuculoides
TCTGTTCTATTAAACTGTTCTTATTTCAACCCACGAGTTTTACTTCTTTTCCTGATTTCCTCCCCCATCCCACTGGGGGCGGGGGGAAGTGAGTGAGCGGCTGCGTGGTGCTTAGTTGCTGGCTGGGGTTAAACCACGACAATTTCTAACCTCCATATTAAGTCTCCTCCCCATTTCCTACATGTTCTCCTTAGTTGTGGCCAGATTACATAATGATTTTTTTTTCTCACAATATGATTACTTACACTTTCTTATTGATGGGCATTCCTGCAACTATTCATTGTTTGGCCTGCATTTCCACAGCACCCTTTATCCCACATTTTTTTTTTCTAATAGCCTTTCATACCTTCCAGATGTTACAGGAAAAAATGCTTTGATAGGGCTAAACAGCAAAACTGTAGAGAAACTGAATTTATTCTTCTGATGACAGCATTCTGGACCTCTCTCTTCCTCTAAGTACAGGCTGTCATTGTCTGCATAGGGCTTAATTGTTGAGGTGTTCCGCAAGGTCCCATTCATCCAAATGAGGGAAATGCTAGCATGTACCACTGCTTCCATTGATCCAAAGGCACAGGACTCCTTTTCGCAAAAAGCAGAGTATGGGAAGTGGCTAGTGCACAGAAATTCCTAACAATTCACATACACAATACTGGGTTATCTAGAATAACCAACATAAAGCACTAAGGGCTCTGAACTGCAGTTCAACATCTCCTTGAAACTGAAACTCAGAACATGGATGCTTTCTGAATTTAGAAACAAATGCTCAGACCTTTATTCTATTGTCCCAAGGCTGGCTATCACTACCCAGCTATTTTTTTTTAAAGTTGAACTCAATGCTGCTGGGGCAGTTTTAGCCAAGCATGGATGTTTAGCAGCAAGAACACTCCAAGATACTTCAGCAGAAGGATGCATAATTTCTGCATTCTCAATTGGTGCGAGATAGGCAGCTCAGTCAATAAAGTAGTGCTTCTGTATGCACTAGCAAAGTCAGTTTGTTGTATTTCAGGAGTTCAAGTGAATAGTTATTTTTTCCATAGGTAGTTCTCCTGAATTTAGGTGCCTAAATTTCATTTGAGCTCTACCTTAGATGCTAGAGTGTTATTTTAGGTGTTGTCCAAAGTTAAAAACTATTCTGTATATCTATCTTCTTTTCATATGCTGGAAAAGAGACAGAAATTATGCACATCTGAAAACTGTTGCTCTGTTGTTTATCATATATATTTGTTCATGAATTAAATATTAAGCTGGCCCAAAAAGCATGGCTGAAAAGCAATGCCATATGAATAAGGCATCATAATCTGTGAATTTAGTGCTCTGGGTGCTCATATGACTAAATGCAGCTTATCTCTTGATTATTTCTGAGAAATAAATGTGAAGAGAAAGAATAAGGAAAATAAATTCAGAGGAACAGCTTTGTATACAGTGCCTCTTTTTTTTTTTAATGTCCAAATTTAAGAAGCTTAAAAAATAAATAAAAGGTCTTAAAGAACAAACAGGCAAAGTCAAAGACAAAGAATTTTACCCCCAACAAGTTTTCTGGTAATAATACTTTGGTATCAGTTAATATTTTAAACAGAGAGTGAACATATACAAGTATAAGATGGACACTGTTATTTTCTGTTATAATACTGCCTTCATGGCTTTGTAATTTCTATGCAACAATTTGATGTCCAGTTTCTTTTTGTGATATTTTTTCTGGCCAGGGCTGCCCAACAGAAAATTAAGTGTAGAGTTCCAGACCTCACAATATACTTGAGTTTCACAGCCTTTTAAAATTTTTCTCTCACCCAAGAAATTGCCCTGGAATTGAGCTAATATTATTGCTGTGTGACTTTTGGTCAGACAAGACATACTTAGACTGCTGTTAGGAATCTGACAGATATGACACAAAATTAAAAATCAAATAAATTAAAAAAAAATGTGGTGCTGGAGCTGCTTAGATATGCTACCATGTTTTGAGGGCATGTCAAGTTTTCAGGGTGATGAAAACAAGGTCAAAGCAGGAATAGGTGTATGACTTATTTTTTTAATGCTCATTTACTTGTAATATATATACCAAGCCTTTGAGAAATGGCTTTTTGAGTGTTAGACATATATTAGCATCTCAGTAAAAACTGAAATAGCTTTCTCTAAAGATACAGTATATATTTATTGCTGTGGATGAGCCTAAGTCTGCTTCTTGAATTGCTCAGCAATTTAAAATGCAACCTGATTCTATATAACTGGCATAATGATGTCATCAACTCTGAACAGACGTCTTTGCTCAGCCTTAACTAAAGTCCATGAGAACATCTTCATAATACAGCTATTCCATGTTGACTGCCCTCCTTTTGCAACATTCACAATCAGCTGTGGTGACATCACTAGTCCTACATGATTTGGGAACTAGTTTGAAGAGAAAAAAACCAGCTGTTATATTTTAGTACATGTAAGTATGTATGCCTATACTGCAAGTCTGCATGAATGCTGTCCAGATGTGTAAATGAACCACAAGATCCTATGAAAAACAAATTTCTGTGCTCATGAAGGCATATCATTCTTTGACAGTGCTACTCTGAATAAGCTAAGGTCTACTTCTCTAGAGTTTGAAAGTTTGATTCTTCACTCATAAAATCTCAGGCCATTCAGTCCTAAAGACAGGCATGATCAAGGAAAACTTTCTGTACAAAAGACTGTAGGATTAAAAAAACCCCTCTGATATAGCATTAACTATCATCTAGCATCTTTTTTTAAAAAGAACAAATTTAATAGCCTGACTTAAGAACTTACCAGCTTAATAAAACAGCAAAATGCAGTGTAGCAATCCAGCAGTGACTACCCTTTTTCAGTCTGTAGACAACTTACAAGGAGAAAATCTGTTACTGAGAGGTACTTTTCCAAGTTTATAGCCATGGCAGTTCATAGCTTGATTAAATCATTTGAGCTAGGTCTGTTTGCTTTTAGTTATTCTAGTGAAAACCTTAAGTAAAAAGTGTTTATTTGGTTTCTTCCTGAGCATAACTTTTCTCCCTGAAAATACTTCTGTTTCTAAAGAACAGAACATAATTTGTAATAATTAGAAAATTAAAATGATTCCTACATATGTAGAGTCCAAGACAGATCCAAAGAAAACATTAACATCTTAGGCCTGTAGTGACTGTTACACTAATAAGGTTCCTTTGTTTAAAGAATAGCATGTCAGGGGAGCATAAGAGAGCTGTTAAAATGAATGTATTCAGTTTGGTATTTTCTGAATAAGTCTTTTGACAAATCGTGTTTTCTCATTCTAAAGACCCATTCAGCCTATGCACTGTCACCCAGGAGCATAGCCTATTGTTTGAAAGTAAAACCAAACATATGTAAGCCAATCTGAAACAATGGACAATATTTAGCATTGGCATAAATACATGCATTGCCCCATGAACCCAAAAGACTTGTAGCTTCCAAAATAAGTTTCCTGAGTGCTGCTACAAAGACAATTTTATATTACTGAAGATGGGATCCTAGGGAGGAGCAGAAAAAGGGGAAAGACTGCCAGAAAGCTGCTAGGGCTCCCTGGTTCTCTTGTCAGTCTCAGCTCTAACAGAACAGGGAACACAAATCCTACACCAACTAAGGACTGACAGAGACATAGCATGACATCCTTCCTTCTGTCTTCTCTGACAATTGCCCAAGCATGACCCTGCACTGGAGCAGTAGCAGAACAGACAGCTCTGTTACAACTGCCATCAATCTAGGTGTACCTCTGAAGTGAGGCAAGAGTTAAACCTACAGTGTTTACATTGTCTACAGTAAGTATAGCAAAGATGTATTGTCTCTCCTGATTTCAGGAAGGTACAGTAATGCTTTACAGGCTATTATAATAGAGTTTATGGTCTTGTCTGTGTTTTCTCCTTGTTTGCACATCTTACTATCAGTTTTCTGGGGACTCTCATTCAGCTGAAAGTATTACTTTATTATTCATTGCTTAATCATAGGGTGTTAAGAATTACACTAAGCACTACTCCAGCACAATGCGAGCCTGGCTCACATTGCAGTGACTTCTGAGATTCTAAACACAAATTCTCATGTAAATAAAAAATATGATTTGTTGATTACAAACAAGGCAGTTAATTGATTACTCTATGAACACTGGGAAGAAATAAAAACTTCATTAACATGAACCTTTAATTGAACTGCTAACAAGAAAGAAAAATATATTCCAGTCACTATCTGCTTTCCATTATGAGCCAACTGGCTGCTCCTAGAACAAGAACATAGGTTGTTGGACACTTTCATCACAGCGCTGAGTCTGCCCCAAGATGGTAATAACTAGTTACCATTTTGTAGCTATCTACCAGATCTGAGTGAAATGCATGACATCTATTCTGTGTTACAACACCTTGGGAGAGACTTTATGAAAGATGCTGTGAGAGATTACAGCATTTTTGTATTGTTGTCCACAGACCTCTGGCTAAACTGAGCCATAGAAATCATGCTGAAGTGAGTCAGACATTGGTAGAAAAAGAACCTTAACAGAATCAGGGTGAAAGTAAGTTATATTTCCTCACGGAAAGAAGTAAATAAGTTAAAATGGAAGGAGTTGTAACCAAACAGAAAAATAAGATGTAGCATCCTGCAAAGCAAAGTAAATCACATTTTTAACAGAGGACAAACTGCAGATGGTGACAAGGTGGTTAAGAAAATAAAATCTGCATAAAATCAGCTGTTTTTCTGTGTTTTCAGTTCCACGTTTCCAAAAATGAAAATGTAACATTTAAAAAATAGATTCCAAAACTGCAGTCATAATGGCACAATTATTAGATATTTATCCAAAACAAACACCCATAGGAACTACATTTTTTCAGCATTAGGTTGTAAAACAATTGGGCCAAGAAATTAAGGAGAAAGAATCTGAAGACTGTGTCAGCCATGCCGAATCGCTTCAGCTTTAACAGCTACTGCTATTTTTGGTGGACACATAAACATACCTCCTTTATTACAAAACTCCTTTGAAACTGACCTGGAGATCAGAAACAGACTGGGGCTTTTAGGCAGTGGGCCACAATGAATAACATCCCAGCTGGGAAATTATGTCTGGGGGACTGTTTGTCCCCATGGCCTGTTTTCTCTTCTGTTTTTCTCACAGGTGGCTGCAGGTTTTGCAGAGCTAATGTGCTTTGTTATTTTAGTCATAAATGACATCCCTCAGCAGTAAACAGCAGAGTTACATATACATGATTAAGTATGGTAGAAATACTACTTGTGTTCCTTTTTCTGACACAACTGTTGTGTCCTGAGACCAACATTGACTCGCTGCTAAGTGGCAGAGGACATCTGCAACATGCAGGCAGCTTCCCAGGAGAGAGGAAATCAGTGGAGACTAAGTGTATCGAGGCTTTATTTTTATATATATCCCAGTGCTGGAACAGAAGTGGTGAAGAAGCAGGCAGGCAATCTCTTTTTTCAGAGAGCTTCCAGTCTACATTGATGTGTACTTGCCAAGTCTCCTACTTCTCATGATAAACTACTGTGCCAGCTTGTTCTAGATCACTGATTTGGCTGTTCATCTGGAATTTCTCAGGTACTGAGCAGGTCAGCTAGGGTAGCAGCTGCCAGGCAGCCAGAAATCCTGGACACATAAATCATTGTACACGCAGAATGCATGCAAAGCAACACTGAGCAGGCTTTGTAGAAGTCCTGTGGGCACACGCAATATGTTTGACACCTACAGAATGTGCCGGATGGGTTGCACAGCATGTGCTGCATGAGTGCTCAGTTGCACATACTCAGCATACCCTAAGCATGTTAGATTCAATGCACTGCTCAGATTTCTGTCTGTGAAGTAAATCTGGGACCCTTAGGTTTTTTAATGCCAAGCATTGATGCATATGTTGATGCTTGGTTCTCAGGAAGCTTTCCACATCAAGAATGGACTCTGGTCAAAGAACAAGATAAATAGCAAATAGTAAATTCTCTTGCTGTTCTTGCAAGTTATGTCTCTCATGTCACAAACCTCAGTGCAATGTTAAAGGGTAGTACACAACACTTCCGTAGGGTGAAACACTTGCTTGTGAAATAAGAAAAAGCACTTGAAAGACCGCGTCATACCTGTTGTATCATTCCTGAAGACCAGGAATAAGAAAAGATTTAAAGGTAACACCTTTTAAATGGAGGACGGTCCTAAAGTGACTGGCTGAGTGCACAACGATGGATTGCTCTCAACATCAAAAGAAGGCTGAGCAGCCTCAGTGATATAAATCTTGGTGAAATTGTGAATGCAGTTCAAGGAGACAGCTTTGGAGACCTCAAAGGTGGACTATATTGCAATATATTTCACAGTATAAGTGATATTATTTGTCTGTTTAAAACAATTACTACTATAGCTAATGCTTGTTGCCCTTTATCAACTAAAACAACAATAAAGCCAAATGTGGAAATTTCTTTTCAGTTTCTTTCAGAATTTTCTTTTCAAGCCTTACACAAGTAGAACTCAAACTGACCTCAGCTAGAGTTTTTCTTCAGTGAGGATTTCAAGATTTCAAGTTCCATGGACTTTGAAGGTCTCTGCTGAGAACAATTCATACTAAGCTACCTGAAGAATGAAATGCTGTGGAAAGATATTGTTATCTGTTCATTAAATCTGCATACTGAATTCATTTATTTATGAGTTGTTTGCATCTCATTTGAACCAGAATTCCCTGTGGAATGTAACCTTTCTTCCTGGAGTTTCTCAAGAAACTTGAGTTCTTCTTGGAGTTTTCTTTTAAAACCAATCTTGCCATTTTTCTTCTGTACTAGTCATTTCCAGTAAAATTCACCGAGCACATATATCTGATGTAAGTCTGCATAAGTACTTGTTACTTTCTGGAATTAGGCTAGAACAGTGAATTATACTAATCAGCAGCTATGAAGTCTCAATGTTTATTTCCATAAGAGAATAAGTATCTCAGAATATTACACTGAAGAAAGGAATGCATTTCTAAGCAGAGTAATTTCTCTCTTATTATAGCCTTACTGCATTCATGGCTGAAACAATGTCCAGCAAGCTAATGTCTCTGACTCAGAACATTTATATTAATATAAAATCAATATATAATACTACCAATAGTATTGAGCTTTAAGAAAGCAACACATTGATTTTGATGAATTTTTCTTTTCAGATAGCAAATCTTCACAGCATTTTCATTTCATTTAGATTCCATGTAAAGCATGGAATTTTTCTTCAACAGAAAAATTCTATTCTTCCTAAGTAGATATACTTCTTCAGCAAAAGTTTTAAAAATGTTTTTTGGTCATGCATGACTTCCCTCAATTCTTTCAGTCCATATAATCATAGCCTAAAATATGCATAACATTCCTAATATCATCCTTGGAATTCTAGTTCTTAACCAACTGATTCTCCTTTCACAAAGTAATTTATTGCCTGCATGTGAAGCTAAAACAATGTAGATATACAACATAGCCAACAGAGTGTTCTCAGGCCACCTCTGCCTGAGAAACAATACTTCATGTTATTTCATTTCTTATCCATGCAAAGGGTTGCTATCAGTTCCCTTCATAAAGTTGTGCAGGTATAAAGAAAAAGCTTGCATGAAATATTCTTACTTTGGAGTTTAAAAGTAGGTCTACTTGGCTTATCTCCATAGGGAGGTAGAGTGACTATAACAAAATAATTTTTTATGTATACGTACATATAGTCTTGTACATAGAAAAAAAGGTGATTATAAATTCAAGTTTTACGTTAGTTAATTTCTGATTAGGTTTAACATCTACTTTGCATTCACAGAAATAACAGTGCGAGGTATGAGGCAGTGAATCAGAATCAATATTACCCTTGAGCACTGTGATGTCTTGTCCTCACTCTCCTCCAATCCTCATCATTTCAACATAGCACTCCATTAATGCATATAAGGGAAATTATTTGAATAATTTGCAAGCAAATTAAATGAAGACTCTTCAATAATCTTGCTTTGCAATACTAGGACATGCCCCCACTGAAGATTATAATTGCTTTGGTATCCTATGATTCTGTGTAATAAAATCAAAGCTTGAAATGAGGCAGAGCAGTGCAACATCTCAGCATTCCTGTGCATATAGCTGCATCATCAACATCATGTGCACATAATCTACCCACCTACCCTTTTTCATTCCAAGACTGCCTGTTTCCTCACACAGTTATTACTCCCACATGAGTTTGCCTTTCCTCATCCAGCTTCAGTTATAATGTTAGCTGATTTCTGGACAGACTAAGAACAACAGCTGCTTCCCTTTGGGCATTAAATACCATGTACTATGCTTTTTTTCCTTTAGGAAAAAACTAAATTTAATAGTGGTATAAATACCCCCAAATAGGCAGACATTTATAGGGATAAACTGGAAATCTTTACTAATCTTAAATGCATATAACATGTAGCATATTCTTGTATATAGGCAACTTTTTTAGTGACTAAATACTGAATGAATATATCAATTTAATTTACACTGAAAACAGTGTTTTTAATTTCCGAAGTCTAACTTTCTATGTGATCAATGTAGTAGCAGTTGGGCCTTTTTGTTGTTATTTAATGCTTTGCAGTTTGTTCAGATGTAGACTTCTTACTGTCAGAATCCTTTCACACAGGATGTTACCAGTAATGGTGTAAAACCACCCCGTTGATAAGAGCATCCTAGAAATAAAACTCCTGCTAACCCTGATAAGGAAAGAAGTTTTGACTTCAGAGGTTTTGTCATTGTTTCTTACCATCCAGCTCTATTTTAACTGGCAATAAATCAAATTAATTTTCTCTAATTTGAGAATGTTTTGCTTGTGATGGTAATTGGTAAGTGATCTCCCCATCTTTATCACAACCCACGAGCTTTTTCTTCTTACTTTTCCCCCTGTTCTGCTGAGGAAGGGGGTTGAGAGAGTGGCTGCATAGGTGCCTGGCAACCAGATGAGGTTGACCCATTACAATGTGCTAGGCACAATGACTCAATTTTTTGCAGGAAGAAATTCTATACCTTTACTATTCTGAAATCAAATCGTTGGCTTCGGTGTCGAACTTTCTCCAGTAAGTCTTTTTCAATAATACCAAAATGATCTTGTTAGAGACCCTAACTCTTTGGAAATGATGCAATACAAAAACACTTGCAGTGGCACAGCATGTTTTTTTCACAAGAAAATAAACCTTTTTTTTTTAGCCAGTGGAATACACATTTTTGAAGTTCTTAATGTTGGACTAGAAAGGCAAAAATGTACTTGTATGTCAGTGCTGGCCCATTTTCCATTTCTCCTATGCTGTTACAGGTTTCTCATTAGTTCCCTGACCTCTCAGTAATTTCTTTTCAGTTTTACTCATGTTGATTTTCTGTATTTGTCCTTTAAATACTAGTCCTTGAGTACATTCTCCAGTCATATGTAAACAATTCTGAATAGTTCACTCAAACCAATCCAGACATGTCTACATGTTCAAAATCCATACTTCATTTCTCTGCCTTTTGATGGTATATTTATGTAGTATATTGACTTTCAAAAAGAATTGCCCCTCAATGCTCGCATGAAAGCCCTCTGCTCCTTTATTTGCAGGTTTGTGTGATAATGCAGTAAACAGTCTAAGAGGTCATTGTGAAAAGTAAGCATAATGAAAAATCTAACACAAACATATTATTTTCCATAAAAATAATTTAAAAATCTCTGCATTCTCTGGCAGTGCTATTAAACATTAAAGGAGATAGAATCCAGGAATATGTGGTATAGTAGCAAAAAGGCATACTAGCCGCAATGTCTCACTTCTGATATTGCAGTTACTTCACACTTAAACTCCAGCTTATATCAAGACGTTGTTTTGCTTAATCTTTTTATGCAAGCAATAACAGCAGCAAAAGCCTGCCATGAAAATCTTACTGCAAATTTCTTTTTCTAGCCCTACCTTCCTGATGATTTTGAAATGAAAGTGTAATTGAGAATTGATTGGAGTATTTTGTGTAATTTTCACTGCAAAACACTAATACTTCCAAAGTCAGAATGAAAGGGTATTTATAACATAAAAGTTACAGCCAACTGCTGTCACTATCTCCAAATATAATCAGACTGCATGAAATGGGCTCTATGGCCTCTGTGGTGCATAGTTTTATACTATTAAGTGTAGCTTAGAAATAACAGAAACTGATATTGATGGGATCTGTTTTTGATTGTGCGTAACAAGCCAGCCAGGAATGCTTAAGGAAACTGAAACAACAATAAAAGTAAATTAAATATCCAGTTGCAGGCCGCAGATGACTCTTATATCTCCTACCACGTTTTCAGTAAAAATTTGGCAGGTTAGTAACCTTACTTAGCATCTTTAATGGTCTTCTGAGTGTGTATGCTATGATGAGACAGACTTAACTGAAAAATTGTTTCAGGCTGCTAAACTATATAAACTAGTGTAATTGTACTGACTAAACTGAATAAGCCAGAAAGAGTCATACTGGATGCAAAGATTTAATAATTTTTAGAGGTGCTAATAGGTAGATTTACTAACAACTATGATCAAAAGAAGGCTGGACAGGAGAAAAGGATAGATGAATACAATATAGTATTTATATTAACCAGAGTGCTAATTTTCACATGCTGCATAAAGTTACACAGAAAGAACTGAAGGAAGGACTGTACAATATGTTCACTCTCAAGCCTCAGACATCAGTGTTTAAAAACAACCCACAAAGTAGTGTACCTCTGCATAATCTGCTTGTACAGTAGGATTACAGTATGAATTAAATGAAAATACTATTTTTCCATTTTACTACGATTAAAAAAATTGGAGAGTAATGAAATTAATTTTCAATTTGAAAACTTTAGTTGTAACTGCACTTTATATACCAAAACAAAACCAAAATGTGTAATTTTGTGCAATTTTTCTTAGAACTACTGAGACATTTCTAGTTTGATTCTTAAAAGAGCTTTTCAATATTCACGTGGACTACAAGCTATCACAACTTCTTGTAGGAGGCATATAAGCATTGTCAAGTTCAATGCAATACTACTAATTTGTTATACAGCTGCTTGTTTTGTTCAAGGGATCAGTTTGGGTGTTTAGGTTACATATACATACGAATATGGGCTCTGATTTTTGTATCATTCATGTTCCCCAAATATACTTCACTGTTTCATTTCTAACACTGAAGAACTTCTAACCAAAACCAAATTTTAAAACAGATGCTTTCAACTGCAGCAAAATCCATACTCTACTGCACTACAACTATCAGAAGTTTTGCCTAACTTACTGGGGAAAAACCCGCAGTGATTCATTCCAAACCAAGGATTTCTTTCAGATTTTGCTGGCATCCTGGAAACAGAGTCTTGAGAGGCTACATCTACACTGCTTGTTACATTATTTCGGAGAGCTGCCACAGCAGACTCCTGTAAATCTTAAGGGATTTACAGACCACGCATGTCTTGTCCCAGCATTACACTACAAGTAGTACCTTCAGGACTGGCAGGTGTCCCACCACTTCTTGTACTGTCTCCCACACCCTTCAAACTCCCCCTAAGACATTTGCAACACATATAAGGTGTATATAAGGTGGCTGCTAGGCTCCTGTCTTCAAGCAGCACAGTTGCAGCCCCAGGCACTGAGAAAGATGTGCTTGTATGTGACTGCTTATTGCTGGTCTTCAATATGCCTGCTCCAAAATGGATTTCAACTTCAGCAAGAGAAAGAAGTTTGACACTCAGTGGTGACTTTGGCTGTACCTCATTTAGGCCAAGAAATCTCTTGGGCTTATCACGGATGAGTAAAACTAGGAGACAGAAGTAAATTAGGACACTGTGGACTTCAAGATGGCAGCAGAGAAAAAGAGGTTGTTTCGTGATGTGATGGTTCATGTTGATACCTGTGCACACCGCTGCCCAAAAGCTGCAGGTATTCACCTTGAAGATGCTTCCTGTTACTTGGCATTGTCCTCCACAGTAGGTTTATCCTGCTTTTCCAAGTTTACTGGGGGGAAAAGCCTACTTGGCTGGATTTAAGTGAGCTTATATGGACACTGGAGAGACCCATAATTGCAAGGTGGATATTGAAATTCTACTTGCATGGGCCAATCTGTGGATATCCATGCACAAGTTCTGTACTGACATTTATGTTCTGGCTAGTCTGAAGGAGATAAGTGAGCCTACTGAGAGAAAGCAGGTTGATTCAAATGTTACGTCTTATAGAAACAAGCCAGTTTTCAGAACACTGTTGCAGTAGGGCTCAGCACCTGATATCTGTGGTTCTGGATCCCTTCCAAACATCCTTTGTGCTGTGGTTTGAAAACACAGTGCCAACATGGCTGAGGCTTTCTGCAGAGCTGGCATAACTTTAAATATACTGCATACTATCTCTGAGGGACTTGTGGTGTACCTGAAGGTGATTGGGAGGGGAATCTGGCAGTAGCTACCATTCATGACCACAGAGAATATAATCATGGCTATGGTGAAAGTACAGAGCAATTGTCAGGAGTGCCATGAGATTTTTGCCCTTTCCCAGAAGCCAACTGCTGTTATAAGACAAGAAGTGATGATAATGACTTTATTGTCCATGTCTGTGCTGGTGCCACCCAAAGAGGAAGGAGATGGAAACTGAGAGCATGGTCTACACCACTGGACCTGGATGCCAGATTAAATTTAAATCTAGCCCCTCACAGCCTGTATCTGGAAGCTTGAAGAGACTTGGTTCACCTGAATGGGTGCATATAGGAGGACATGGACCTGATCTCCAAGGACTTCAGGGATGCGAGAAACTGAAAAAGTTAATGTCTCAAACACTGTGGTGTGGCAAGTTCTGCATAACAACAAACCTTGCATAACAATGAACCACAGGTGAGAAGCCAATCAGCATGGATCAGCACAGGACATCAGCAACAGCATGCAAAGGGCATGCAGGAGGATACACAGCTCCATGTTGTAATATGCTAAGCAGGGCAGCTCACCGTGTATGGCCAAAGATCAAACAATGGTCATGCCTGCAGGGAAGGAGACGACCTCCAAGCCCACTGACCCGTTTCCTGAAAGTTCTGAAAGCACAAACTGTGCATGACACCTAATTAGCCTAATAAGTTCAAGTGCCCTCCCAAAGGAGGGGCAAGGAGATTATAGAAGGACACAGTCTGAAGCCCCATGTGCACGCCCTCCCAAACTGGACCTCTAGACTGGCTGGACCAACACTGGACACAGGACTGGTGAAATCTTTCTCTTTTCTTTTCCTGTTTCTCTCTCTCTTTCTCTCTCCTTTTTTATAATCCCTACACCTCATCCCTTTAGAGAAAACCATTGACCAAGTCTGGGACTAGGAATGGATCCAGCTGCCTCTAGGCTCTTTGAGAGGGAGTCTAGAAAGCAAGGGGGTCCACTCTGAAACTTGTGATTCAACGGGAGGGCTCTCCTTATTGTCTTCCCTGAATTGACATATATGGTTAGCACGCGTTACATGGTTTACTGACGTAGGTCCATGCCAATTCCTGTTGTGAGGGACCACACTACCTACTGTTACACCTCCCAAGTTCAGGCTGCTTCTGCCATGAATAAAATGTTCAACTGCTCATTCGGTATTGTTTCACCTTAATTTAGCCCAAGGGAATTCCAAACTCACCACAACCCCTCCCTGGTCTCTCCAGCACAGGTCATGACAAGGGATAGAGCTCAAAACTGTTTCACATCTGACAGCCTGGCTAGTCAATTTTTAGGAAAGAAGCTACAGCCTTGGAATCAACAGAACTCAGAAAACAACTAGGAACATATCAAAGGCTGCTAGGAGGATCAGCTAAGACCCAGCTTGAGGTTGAATGTATCTGTAGGTGATTTTTGCTTTGAACAATCTGGAACTGGATACCAAGCATATGCTGTTGGGGTCCTAAAGCAAAAAAGATGACAAAAATCCCCACCAGGCTGAGGCACTCGTTAGAATTGCTCTAATTAATCTGTACAAAGGAAGTGCAGAGGGGTAATTCAACAATGAAATCTTCTTTTAGCAGAAGTTATATAAATTTATAGATAAATGCAATCCTTAATACATAGATACCACAATTATGTTATTGGATCCTTTTATGCCAAAATAAAATTCAGAAAAACCAATGTTAATACCTTAACTTCTCCTTTTGATAAATTTCAGCCATCTTATCAAGTAAAGAAGGGAGCTGGTTTTCACATTATGGTATTTGAAATAATCCAAACTGGTACATATAATTATCACTGCTATCATCAGCTAACAATTTACCTTATTGGAAATATTAGTAATGCATTAACTCTTTTCTTTTAGAAACTAGAATGTCTTCCCATATCCTCTGAATGCTGTGATTTCATCAGCTAAAAGGTAAAATGAAGTTAAAATGTACTCACTTATTTTAATTCTTACTTCATTTAATTTTTCTCCGAGGCATTTAGCTTCGACAAACCTGTCAATGCAAGCATAACGATACAGAATTATTCTAAAGAACACCTAGTTAAACTAGTTGTTCACAATGAAATACAGAATTGCTCAGGACTACTTTTTAGTTTGTAAGTAGAACTAGTTGGAAACAATTTTCTATCAGAAAAGATTGTCTAGTCTGAAAGAAACCATTGCTGAAAGAAACCATGCAACAAATAGGTTTACTAGACAGACAAAACAAATTTATTTGAATTTTTAAGTTTTAAAAATTATGTTATTCCAATTCTTAAATATTCATATTACAATACAATTTTAATTTTAATATGCTACATTATTTGCAATGTTTTAACATACAGCTATATAAGAGTAAAAGAAAAAAAATCCAAGCAGTCAATCCAAAACGTTTCAAAGTATTAGAACTTCTGCTCACCAGAAATTTTCAAATTTCAGCCTGTAATTTGCATATTGCTAACAATCACTGTTTGTGCTGTGTGAAAATGTACATCCCAGTCACTAAGGAACCCCTCAAACAGAAATATAAGAAAGTGTGAAAAAACTAAATTTTTCTGTTCTTCTACAGATAGTCCTTATGTGAATGCAGACTTTCAGATGATATTCAGATACTGCTCAAATACCTATACAAGCCAAAGCTAGCCACATGAAGTTATGCAAATAGCAAGCAAGAAGCAGGCTGAGAAGGATGGAAACAAATCAATGAATCAGGCTTTGGAAACTCCCTTTTTGTCGTATGCAAATAGCTTGACCTCAAATCAAAACGGGAATTGAGTTTTTTTAAAATGTGAAATTCCCACCACATATGTTTCTAAATTAATATACTGACAACTTCCTCATTATATTCAAATAATCAAATCTTCACATGGTATATAAAAAATTCTAATGATCAGAAGTTTCTTTTTTAGGTTGCAATTGTTCACTGTATGTCTTGTTCCTTAGGAAATGTGTCATATCTAAGTATATCCTTAAAAATCGGCTGCTTATGGAGCCTTATGAATTCACTTATATTCTCTACATTCCCTACAGTCTGCTAGAACTTGATGCATTCTCCTTTTGTGCTTTTTTTTCTGCCAGTTTTCTTTTACAGCAGTTGCTGTCATAATTATTCTCTTACATTTATTTAACTCAGTAATATACAAGACTGTTTAGGACAAATGGCATACATATCAGGCTTTCAAATGCCAAGTATATTCTGCTGTAAAAATAATGACAGTCAATTCAATGCACAATGGCAAAGTCTGAAGAGTCTCTGAAAGAACTGAGGCTTGTTCAAGGAAATATCCATTCTAATAGTCTAAATAGTAATAGTATAAAATGTAGAAGGAAGATTTGCTGCATTGGGGCATTTGTTGTAGGACATTAGGCTTGACATGAAATTATGAATTGTTATTTGGATGTGTACAAGTTGAACCTTGCTGAATGTTGAGGCAGAACTGTAATACTTATTTAATAAGCAAGACTTCACCTGATCTGGAATAGTCTTAATCTAGCCAAAGTAACTGAGGAAATCCACAAATGGTATTTTTGACTAACTCAAAAACAGAGTCAAGAAATATGACTTTCCCCTGGGGAGGAGAGGTTCGGAAAATTGCCCCTTCTCAATTAGTCCATTTCCCTGTAAAACTGGAACAAGTTAGAATTTCAGACGCCTGCATTTGTATCTGCTCACGAACGTTTGCTTTCAAGGCTGAATTCAACATGGCTAAATAGCTGAAGTTGCAGGGTTCCTCAGCACTTACTGTTTCTGACATAAAGAAGGCAGAAGCCTTTGAAACACCTGTAAGACTTTTATATGAGCTTTTTCCACTGGTGTTTACTTAGGAGCACCCAAACAGGCCTTGAAGACTGTGTAAAGATCAAAGGGAAACATCCCAAAGTACCTACCTCTTTTCTTTCCCTGAGCTCCCATGAGCCAAATACTGAGTTCATCAGTTAGTAATTCCTGAGGCAAATTTCCTGTTGACTATTGATTCCGATTCATGTTCACAGAGAGATTTAGCTGGACATGAAGCCAGCTATCTATCCAGCCCTTATTCATTGGTTACTGCCAATAGTTGAATGGGCCGTGCATCTGCTTCTCAAACACCACAGTTTATAAACTGGCACAATAACATAAACTGAAATTTGGCGTTAGTTTATGACAGTCCAACAAATTCCATCTGTGACTATGATTCATAGTCAAACAAAATCAACCAGACAAAGACATAAGATTTGACTCTAATACTGAAAGGGAAAAGGTGATTTCTGATACTCCTCTAATAAAAAGGTGGTATTATCTAGCATAAAGGTGATATTGTTACAAATAGTGATGAGTGAACAATTATATTGTTAGCTAAAAAGAGTTCATGTGTATTCTACATGGAAACCACTCCATTGGAAGGTTGAAGTTGCCAAATCATGTCTTCTATTACATACAAGATAAATTTTCCATGATGAAACCTGGAAGTGAATTTAGCCACTAATTTTAGTGGAACAAGTACTTTTGCAAAGATTTCACTCTTTGAATGCAAATGTCAGTAATTAAAAAATAAACATTTTGAAAAACAAATCTCTGACACATAATGTAAACCAAGACAAACTCAGAGGCTGTCTAATGAGAGAACAGAGACATTTAGTGAATTAAATGAACATTCACTCATTTTTAATTATTAGAAATTACAAGTGACATAAGTGAAACTCTTCCTGAGTTACTGAGTTAAAAACAAGTTAGCTGATAATCAGCTGAAACACAGAAAGCAAGGAAAGAAGAAAGTGGAAAAAAATAATGGAGAACAACAAAATGGAAACTACATTTACATCACATCTCTAAGGTCAGTAGAATTTTACTACTGGAAATATTGGCTAGGATGGGATTTAAAAGCTTTGTGCAGTATGTAATATTACATTGGAGCAGCTCAGCTGGAAGGATTTCTTGGTAGCATATTTCACCAGAAAATGAGATGCATTTTTCTCCTCAGAGAAACAATGCTAAGAGAACATGGTTGCATTGAGAAACAGGATATTATTAAGTTCTCTGGAAGTCAAGTATAAGAAGTCCAAATTGGAGAAATCTGATTCTGTCTGGGCATAACCAGATCTTTTTAAGCAGGGCAGCAGTTATTAATATATAGAAGAAAGATGAAAAAAATTGCTTTGTTTACTGCAAACCAAGCTGTAGAAGGTCACCTTTTCTATCTTACAAAGCCACTTTCCATAGGCAACTGTCCTAATAGGATAGATTGAATCTATTGTCTTTCACTTGAACAGTAAGTAGGTAAATGCGCTTCAGAGAGAAATTATGCTTAACTATATAAGCTTCCCCACTTTTTAAATCCAGTGATGGTACTGAGGTAAAGTACTGAGCTACTGCCCCTGTGAAGAGCTCTGAAGGTGAAAAGTTTTATGTCAAAACCAGTATTTCTTTTATATATTTTTTTTTAAAAGAAAACAAATGCTTTTCAGTATTTGATTTAATCAACTGATTACATTTGATAGTTTATACACAGGTAGTTACAGAAAAAAAAAATATATTGTATATGTATGACTATGTATATTCACATCTATATGAATAATTTCACAGCCCAAGCAACAGTTGCGACCTTCACAGTCAAACTTCTAATGAGGCTCACTGACAGTTCACCATTCAATTAATATAAGAATGATATAATGCACTTGACGTCTTACAGAGATGAGCCAGGGACTCTGGGGTTATAGGAGCCGACAGGGAAATACCAGTGAAATACCTCAAAGGAATTAAGGGGTGTTCCTCCAAGGTGACATGGGCAACAGCCCAGCTGAAGTGCCTCTATACCAATGCATGCAACACAGGCAACAAACAGGAGTTGGAAGCCACTGTGCTGCTAGAAAGCTACGACCTAGTTGCCATTACTGAAACTTGGTGGGACGAATGCCATGAATGTATTGCATTGATGGCTACAGGTTGTTCAGAAGGGACAGGTGAGGAAGGAGGGGCAGAGGCATTGCCCTCTACATCAAGAAATGGATAGTGTGAAGAGCTGTCTCTGAAGCATAGCCACGAGCAGGTTGGAAGCTTATGGGTAAGAATCAGAGACTAAGGCAACAAAGGGAACCTTGTGGCTGGTGTCCACCACAGGCTGCCCGATCAAGGGAAGCCTACTGACAAAGACTTCTTACTCCAGCTACAGGAGGCACTGCGCTCGCAGCCTCTTGTCCTGCTGGGAGACTTCAGCCACCCCAACATCTGCTGGAAAAGTAGCATGGGGAGCTATTGGCAATCCAGGAAACTCCTGGAATGCATTGAGGATAACTTCTTAAGCTAGGTAATAGACAGCCCTACCAGAGAGGATGTGATACTGGACCTGTTGATCACCATTGCAAGTGAGATAATCAGTGACATCAAGATTGGAGGCAGCCTGGGCTGCAGTGATCATGCACTGGTGGAGTTTGCAGTCCTGAGGGATATGGGTCAGGTGAAGAGTGAAGTCAGGAACTTGAATTTTAGGAAAGCAGAATTCTAGCTGTTCAAGGAGCTAGTCAATAGGACCCCCTGGGAAACTGCCCTCAGGGACAAGGGAGCAGAACAGAGCTGGCAGATCTTTAAGGATGCT
>JAVJGG010000055.1:1294257-1306282 GCA_035590195.1 Aviceda cuculoides
GGACAGTCTCTCGCACCCAGGTGAAACAAAAAAAAGTCCGATGCACCCCCACCCCATAGCCAGCCTTTGTTTATCTTCAGTACTCAGCCATTTGTCCCCTTAGCAACCCGTATGGGGAAAAATTCCTTTAACAGAAAAAAAAACCAGAAGAGTTTCTGAAACTCCAACAAGAAGCATGGCCAGCAGGTCGAAGCAGGTGATTCTCTCCCTCTACTCTGCTCTCACGAGACCCCACCTGGAGTACTGCATCCAGCTCTGGAGCCCTCAGCACAGGAAAGACATGGACCTGTTGGAGTAGGTCCAGAGGAGGTCCACAGAAATGATCAGAGGGCTGGAACACCCCTCCTATGAGGAAAGGCTGAGAGAGTTGGGATTGTTTAGCCTGGTGAAGGCTCAGGGAGACCTTATTGTGGCCTTTCAATACTTCAAGGGGGCCTATAAGAAAGATAGGGACAGACTTTTTAGCAGGGCCTGTTGTGATAGGACAAGGAGTGATGGTTTTAAGCTAAAAAAGGGTAGATTTAGATTAGATATAAGGAAGAAATTTTTCACAATGAGGGTGGTAAAAGACTGGAACAGGTTGCTCAGAGAGGTGGTTGATGCCCCATTCCTGGAAACAAGGTCAAGTTGGATGGGGCTCTGAGCAATCTGATCTAGTTGAAGATGTTTCTGCTCATTGCAGGGGCATTGGACTACATGACCTTTAAAGTTCCCTTCCAACACAAACTACTCTATGATTCTATGATAATTAGCAAGCCAAGAAAATCTACACAAAATACCCAAAGGAAAAAATGACACAGCTAAAAACAAGGAATTTGTGAACCAAATACTCTTTGTGGTATGACAGAAGTGGTTATGCAACTATAAACAAAATTATTAACATGAGAGGCCTACATATAAAGGGAAGTTATGGTAACCTTTAAACATGTGGTGTCCACACACTCCTTCCTGTGCAATTTGAACACTGGCTGGGTAACAGAGCTTTTGTGTAACTGGTAATTCAGAGGCTGCATTCCAAATTACAGACTGGACTTTATATAAATCCATTCTAATGAACTCGGTAAACTTGGAGCTACAGGCATCTTTGCTAAAAATGACTGCAAAGCAGAGGAAAACTGTTTTGCTCCAGGGTATTAACATTCACATTAGCACTGACTTCAGCAATCAGCTGATGCATATTAGAGAGGGGTTACCCAAGGCATTAGTCTGAATCTCTTTGTCCTTTAGGGAAAGCAAATCTGGCATCAAACTGTGGGTCCTGCCCATATCTTTTACATGTTCTGAAACCAGAAGGAAATACTGGTTTGCTTCATAGTTATAACAAACAGAGAAAATATGGAAGAATTGTGATTAACTAGAGGAAATGCGGGGGATGGCTCAGAACTGTATTGCTCACATTATCATGCTGTGAAAACAAAGTGTTCTGTTCAATAGACAGCAATGTCAGAAATCATTGCAGTGTAATCATTTATGCAGTGATGATGCAGTGATGTGGCATTATCTGATATATTGACCAGAAGAGAGGTATTACTAAACATCCAATTTACATGGATAAATTCTTATATACATCTAATACCTTGGCAATTTGGGTCCCTGTGGCAAAGTTACAGACCCAGGTAGAAAGTTAACCGGTCCAGAAAAGTGATAAAAAGCAAGATCTTGAATAAGTCACAGAGATGTGGGGATCATTTCTTGCTGCAATTTCACTGAAGTAAATGAGTATAAAACTCAGTGACCCTGAAAACAATGATATCTTTCATGCCTGTTAAGTGGGAAAATTGTGTTATTAAGAAAGCAGAAGAAAGCAAGAGAAACCTGGAGAAGGAGAAAACACTAGGACAAAAAAAAAAGGGAAAAAGAAAGAAAAAAAACCCAACCTGTTGGGGAAATGTTAGTTGATTGAAAGATCTGCTTTTGGCATCTCCAATCTCAAAACCTTGTGTTTCTTTTGCAGTACAAGGAGGGTTAACACTTGAAAAACTGACACTGAAACAGTACTGTTATCCAATCAACATGGACAAGTGTTGGTGGTTTAATTTCTGAAATGTTTAAAATCTGCTTTATGAAAATTCATGTTTTCAGTGTTTTGCCATTCTCACCATCTTCACCAGAAGATTTTGAAATGTTTTGCCAGCATTAAAAATAAATGTAGAGGAGGAAATTATTATTTCTGGTTTTGAGTGAAAAACTGGCAGAGAGAAGCTAAAATCACTTGGCAAACAAGTTAGGAACAACAGACAAAAGCATATGTTAAACATGTCCTAGCTTACTGTCCAACTCAGTGCCGAAGCCAGCAAAGCATTTTTGACAATGGAAATCACAGTAATTGATTCAGTCACATGGATCTTACTTCCTTTAGGCAAATCATGATCATGAATGCCATTACCACATTGCTTCAATGTGGCTATAAAGATAAGATGAATAAAACCAGAGGAAATATTGCTGTGACACTCACTTCTGGTTTAGAAGCTGTTTGTTGTCCTCAATGGTTATACTGTCAGCATGATCCTGCTTGAAAACTTCAAAAGCTTCCTGACATCCAAGTGACATCTTTCCTCCTGTCCAAAGAAAAAAAAAAGGGAACTACTTCAGAGTTATCAAAAGACAGATATTTTTAATTTATTTAACTCCTATTTAGACAAATATAGCAAGTCAGCCCAGGGGGTCTTAAAACCCACAGAAGACTAAGTTCAGTGTTCCACCAATGGGAAAGCATTTTTGACAAAAGATTTCTCTTATCTGATAAATTAATTTTGTTTCACTTCTCTAAAGTCTGAATGTTTGAGCTGTATAATTTCTCAAGACAACTTAAAATGTTCATAAGTAAAACTAAATTTTGAAAATTTTAAAATATGTGAAAAATTCTTAAGTGTGAGCCAGAGGTATTTTCACAACAAATTTCCTTCTGTATTTCTTTCATCCCTGTTTCATATTAGCCCCTAAACATACCTTAAAAATTTTCAATATTCTTGGAAGAAAAAAATTCAGGCTTCTTGTAATTATGTATTAGTGAATGTTTTTCATCCCCTTTTAAGTGAAGCAGGTATTCTACCTACATAAACGGTTGGCTCCTGCCTTTTACATTTTCAATATGGTGTTTGTTTCCTTTTGTGCGCCAGAATGTCAAGACCTATTTGGCCTTCAAATCTTTTTAAAAATCACTATGGAAAAGTATTACAGGCTGTATTATTTATCAGTTCTCGTTGCTAGATGATCTACAGATCCAAGCAAGAAATCATGCATCTGTATTATCATTAACAAAAAAATTCAAAGGTTAAAGAGAAATATTACACCAGCATCTGTGTTATCACAAGTACATATATGTCAATAAATAAGCAAGGAGAAAGGATGAGACTTGCAGTTAAATAAATTACATTAATGAAGACAGTTCAGGAGCAGAAAAGGGGAAGAATCTCACACTCAAACTGTGTGAAAAATGCAAAATAGCTCCACCTCTTAAATCAACCTCATGGTTGCAACTTAAACCTCAAAATGATGTTCCTTAAATTGGAATTTGTTTCTCCTTAGGTTTTTTTCCTCTAGAGTCTTTCTTCTGTCCTACTCACAAACCTTCCTTCCTGCTTCAGAGCTATCGAGACCCCCAAATCTATTGTGCACAAGAGCTATAACGTTTCCTGGGAGTTCTGCCGCACAAGAGTTTTCTATAGGTTTTGTGCCAATGGACCAGCACTACCAATAACATATGTATGCATGTATGCCACTTATTTTCCAGGCTACCTGCTTTGCAATTTTTGTGTGAATGGGGATGATACATTAACAAAACATACCTAAACAGATTGGGATATGCAATACTAGGATGCTACACCTTATTGGGGTCTAGCTCCGTAAGCTGCATTTTATAGTCACTCCAAATATGTTCTGCTGCTGCTCATCATAATATCAGGATTACTCCCCACTGACTTCAGTGAGATTTCCGTGGTGTAAGATACTGTTTACAGTGAAGGCTGGTAATAAAAACTAGCACCCAGGTTTAAATAATCAGTAAAAGTTTAAAAAACTTTATTCAAAATACAGTAGAAAAATTTGCCCTCTCTTTCAGTCAAAAGAATCAGCACATCTGTTACTAATTTAAAATTTTTGAGTTGAAAATAGAACCACCAGGAATGTTTGAATGGCAAAGCATGCAGAAATGCTCCACCCTTTTTGAAAAAGAAAATCAAAGAAAGATACAGTGCAGTCTTTACTGCTGTGTGATCCAAAGGAGCAAGAGGATTTAGGAAAATACACTTTTCTGTGATGATGACCCGAGAATATAATGTTCATGTTTCACGCCTGCCTTGAAGAAAAACAGGCAGCTTTGCAAGCAGAATTTTATAGCACATTCATCCCATCACCAGACTAATTTTAATATGCAGCCTGAATTGACCCTCTAGAATTGCTTTTGTTGCAGAAAAAGTTTGTATTAAGTGCAGGGAGCCTAGATGAAATTCATGGCTAAGTCTGAAATAAACAGTGAAACACCCTTACTCATACATAACACTGCAGTGTAAAATATTTAACCCTTCTGGCAATGTGCTGCCTTTGAGAGTAGAAATAAAAACAGCAGAAGTAAGTTTGGAAAACAAAACTATTACAGTGATTATTGTTTCTGCCTGGCAGAATGCATCAACCAAAATTAAAGGTAATCTGATAATCATTCTCCAGCGCTACATTAAGAAGCAGCAGATTTGTACAGCCAAACAAAACACACAAAAATAGATCTCCAGAACTCTTGGGAAGGGGAAATTTTCTGGTTTATACAGTCCATTCTAAGAAAATACAGAAATATATGAAGTAGCAAACAATCACATTCTGAAAATGGTATCTAAGGAAAGGACCTTAAAAAGGACCATTAAGATTGTACCTCAGCATAATATAAGCATCAAACACTTACAGAAGAATGTTGCGGTCTGTGGGTAATGACAGAGACATTAGGATTATAATAAGGGAATTCAGCAATGTTAATACTAGTAAAAGACTGCAAGAAACATTGGAAGCTTGGTGGAGTGGTTGTGTTTTCTTTCTGCTCAGTAGTGAAGATTATGCCTTCTCCATGGTCGATGTATCTTCAAATATGTTGTTTATATTTTCTTAAATAATGTATAATGTCATAAAGTAGCTTCACCTTCTTTGAAATGGCCTTCAAGTGCAAAGGTGCACTAATATTATTGGCATGCTGTTTCTCCTGGGCCCAATTCAAACAAATAAGCTATATGTTCTTTTAAAACAAAGTGCTGTTGAATTTGTTTTTCTTTAGCTGTAAACTGAAACCTATGTATAGCAATATATACATGATATGAATAAAAGCAGAGTAGAAAGAAGAAACCATTGTTGATAACACATTTTTGGCAAGGTAGTCAAACAGTTCAGCTAAAACTGTCAAACTTGTAGGAAACAATTTCTTTTACTCTTACAGGTCAAACATTTTTTCCTCTCCTTCTTTAATACTGTGGCATAGTGCTACAAAGTAAATACTTGAAAATTCTTATCTAAGGAAGAATTGTCATATCCTACAGGATTAGAACCAGGAAACACATGTCATCAAGTCATTACAATGTGAACTGGAATAATCATTACCATAAAAATATTTCAGAACATTGGAAAAAGCATAAAATTTTCTTGCAATCACATCCATGAAACCAGTTGACAGGGTTGCATTAAAAAGTGATAAATTTTGTATCAACATAGTTTTAATTATACCTTTCCTGTTAGATTGTGTAAATTGGTTTTAATATTAAAACACTCACAAATATGCCCAATGCACGTGAAATTTACAGCAAACCCATCATTATTTACAGCAAATTCAAACAGCTGAAATTTTGGGAAAATTCAGGTTTGATCCACATCCTGAATTTGAATGTTTAAGAATGTTCTCATTGAAGGTTTGATTTCAGTCTCTACTCCTATCCAGTACACTCCACCAACCTTCACATTAAGCAAAAAGTTTTGGTTCAATAGGCTCCTCATGTAAAATGTGCAGATTACAGCTGTCCCACTGAACTTGGGTAAGTCAGAAAGCAGAATGACAATGATGCCTCACAAGCTCTGAACTAGATCAACAAGATCTGAAATGACCAAGAAATAAGAAGCTTGCTGTAGTATTGATAAAGGGCTAAACTTCTGAAATCAGTAATAGTTCAAAATACATTGGGCAAAAATGTAATAAGGCCTTTGGATGTGGCTGATTACTTCTTGAGGTGACATGCAAATATCAAAGCAATTTCAAGATTCAGTTGTATGCCTATAGCAGGTAGAAGCCTGCATATCAGCAAAGTCTACAACTACCTGAAGGGGGGTTGTAGTGAGGTGAGTGCTGGTCTCTTCTGTTGGGTGGCTGGAGATAGGATGAGAGGAAATGGCCTCAAGTGGAGGCAAGAGGAAAAATTACTTTACTGAGAGGGTTGTCAGACGTTGGAATAAGCTGCCCAGGGAAGTGGTTGAGTCACCATCCCTGGAGGTGTTCAAAAAGCGCATAGACAGGGTACTCTATAACATGGTTTAGTGGGCATGGATGATGGTTGGACTGGATGATCTTGAAGGTCTTTTCCAACCTAAATGATTCTATGATTCTACTATCTGTGGGGTGTACAGGCCAGGGCTTTTTAAAATTAGCTTCTGAAGGTCATTCCAGACCAAACGACTCTAATAACTGGTTTGCAATCATTTCCTCATCATCATTTCCTTTGGTTTTTGCTTTCAATTTGATAACCTTTCTCAAGGTTTCCCTGATGTGGCTTATCCAGCCCTATGTAGCCTTTTATCTTAAAACTGTTCAATTTAACTGGCGTTTTTTGGAGGACTCCTGAGTTTTTTGTTTTCATTTCTTTCATGTTCTCTTGAAACTGTAGTAAAAAAAAAAAAATCACACTTGAATAATTTCTCTCTCTTTTATCTGCATTGGTTAGCTCCTTTTCTAACATTATTAGTGATTGCAGCTTTATTTGTTGGCTTCAGCAACATTCCTTGACTTCAGCACATGTGATCTCTGACTTAACTTCTCTGGCTTTTCTGTATTAAAGGACTTTCTGATTTTGACTGTCACTGAGAGTTACTGATCATGGTTGAAATTTGTGCTGTCTCCACACGGATGTTTTTTAACTCACACAATCTTAGTTCTTGCAAACAATCAGATGGGTCTTGGCAATTTTTTTTTGAAAAACAACCTGCGGTAGGTTGCTCTGTTCTCTGTAGGTTGATCACTGAGGCTGAATCACTACAACTCAGTGTCTCCTGGCTAATATGCTAAGTGTCATGCTCCAAGGTCAGGGTCAGTTTAAAAATCTTCATTATTTTGGCTGCCTCACAGGAAAATGTTTACAAGCTGTGTGACTATACCTTGCATAGATTACAAGTTTGTAGGGTGAGACAGTCCTTTTTTGTCTGCAGGGTGTTTAGTTTCTTGTGGTTACTAGCCCTGGTTTTGACTGGATCACTTTGCTGCTGCTGCATCAGTCAATAACAACTGTCTATAAAATAAAGCAACAATCATAAGTGTGCAGAATAGCCCTTTGAAATGTTTGGTGGGGATAAAATGTTAAGATGAATTAAACACTTATTCTTGTTACTCTCTCCGGTCATTTTGGTCAATCAGATCCTTGCCTTGTGCTGATAAAATCGTATTTTATCTGAAAAGAAGTCCGAGGATCTGCTGCAAAGATCACTGAAATGAATGAAGAAACCTCTCATGATTTAGACTGTACAGCCTTTGGGGTATGCACTGCAATTTAGTCAGATTTGAATGGAGCTGAACGAAGGAATGAATGCTGGCTTCAATTCCTTGATGCGCTGCCACAGGGCAAACAAGTAATTAGTAGCTGATGCCAATGGTGTAAATGCTCCACTTCAAGTAATATATGAGAAGATATTATGGGGGGAAATATTTAAGCTTATAGTGCAATTCATAAATGTCTTCCTTTGAAGATGATGTTTTTTCCTAGGCAACGTGAACTAAAAATGTAAAAAAGAGATGGCAGTGGTAAGATTGGCATGCTGAATGATCAAAATCTTGAATTCCTACAGCTTCAAATTCTTATTGCACTTGTATCATATTGACTCAGTAACCTTTTAATATTTTCCTGTGATTTAGTGATAAATAATCACTCTTAAAGACCTACTTGGAGTTAACAGCCTGCTTTCAAGGACATTGTTTGTCTTTATTACTTTCTCTTCCAAGGTTATTTGGCAGTCATATAGCAAGGCAGCTAGAGATTTAAGAGTTCACTGATAAAGAAAATGCAGGTAATAAGATCTTCTTCTGTACATACTGAGGTCAGTGGTGATCTGAGAGTTCACTGAGGAAGAAATTATTTCCTTCATGCTGGCATGATCCAAGTCTTTTTGGTAGCCTCTAACTGGGTGACAGACAAAAATCATGTGTCCTAAGAGGAATGGGGGGACAGAATGATTTAGCAATGAAGGTCTGAGCTCAGATGAGAAAATTAATTACCTTTTGTTTGAGCTATAAAAGTTTACTTTAAAATATAGAAATTGATAAAGAGGGAGAGCAAGTGTTAATTTGTTCTGTTTATATGATGCCAGATCACTTGGAGTGCCTGACAAATTTAACAGGGAACATTAATTGGAAATTCATTAGGATTTTAAATTTTGTTTGAAATAAAGGAATTTCTTCTCTTGTGGTAGGTCTCCAGATTACTTTTTGTCTCTGTGTGGTATAAATAAACATGGAACTATCTTTGACTGAGCGTGCTAGAAATTGCTGCTTCTTCCATGTTCTTCTAAAGGGCACTTCTAAAGCCCACTCAAATTGCAGCAGCGGTTGTCTCCTCTGAGTTGAGACACCCATTCCTCCAGGCTTGGAAATCCCCATTTCACAAACCAAGGCAATGGAGCAGGTCTTTCTGTCACTGTGAATGTTTATGCTCTTTGTTTTAATGAGGTTTAGAAACCACAGGGAACAACTGATCTTCCTCTGGTCACTGCTTTCTTCTCTGTTTATTCCAAGTGTTACTTGTCACGATCTTTCCTGAGTTTTTTAGTTTGTCAGCTGCTTAGCTGATCTAAAGATCTTCCCTGACCATCCTTGTTCTAAGATATCTGGTTTCAGGATTTATTTTGCAAAATGATCCTCTATCCTTATACTTGATCTGACTGGATTTTGCACATAGCAGGAAGAATTCTTTGTCAGATGCTTGTGCCTCAGAGCATGCACCTTTAGATCATTTTAAAATGCTTTAAACAATGTATCTGAAGAGATTTTCTGCATATTATTAACAACATCCTTGTGTTGTGTCAGTCATCAGCCAGCCCTAGTGTCTGGTGATGAGGTACTTTACGTTTGCACAAGAAGAAAGTTGCCAGGCCTGGAGATAAGAAAATCTAAGTACTCAGACACACTGAATACTTGCTATTGCTAGTGGTTAGATGGGGAGTAGAGACAAAGAATTCAGTCTGCTTCCATTTATGTCAGCAGTGAGTGGTTGCTAGACTAAGATTTCATTTTCATCTCCTTCCCTTTTTCAGAATTTAATTTCAGTAGCTGTTAGGACTATGGGGAAAAAAAGTCTATTCTCCAGTACTTTCATGGAGTGTTTAGCACCTTGCCACAGTTCATATGCCATAGTTGGAGTAAGAGCATGTATACTGCTTTCAGGATTAAGCGAAAGGCAATTCATTCCTCACTTTTGCAAGATATTCAGTCTTTTCTGGATCTTTTTTAATGACAGTTTTTAAGATGGTGGGATTCTGTGTTTGTGTGAACACTTGTTTTTCCCTATGCCTAAGACCAAGATGTAAACCTGGCTGGAAACTCAGAACACAAAGCTCTTTTTTTCTGTCTTTTTATGGTTTCTCATGAGACCTTTCTGAAAGGTAGGTAATTGAGAGGGATCCACCTTTTCTTTTGAAGCTCTCTTCAGTCAGTGGAAGTATCCCAGATATGCAATAACTATTTACTTCCGAATTGGTCTGTTGAGTTTTGCCATGGACTTGCCTGTTGCCATGGAAACTGCTGACAATGCAGAGATTGAAATGTCCATGTCCAGAAGCCATTTGTCAGATGGTAGCCATATTAAAAAAAAAAAAAAAAAAAAAAAAAAAATTAGAAGGTGACAAGCTACAGCCTGGAGCTAGTGATCTGTGTAAGGTTAATGAGGATGTAGGTGAAAGGAAATTCTTTGTCTTCCTGTGGTAACTCCCCAGTTTCGCTTTCTTCCTTCAGGCTATTGTGATTTTATGAACAGAATATGTGTATTCCACAACTGACTCCCCTTAAGAGGTGTTTCCTACTTCCAGCTTTAGTTCAGAGATGAGGCCATTTCTGCCTAGCTCTGTATAGTGCTCACTGGTCAGTAGGACGTAAAACTTCACAGCAAACAATGAAAGTTTCACAAAGGTACATCTACTAATATGTGTGTGTTTTTAAAATATTAGTTTAGGTGAAAAAGCTTGGATGCTTGTCTGAAATTTGGGCTTCATCAGTCTTAAGCTACTTCTGGGATCATGCCAGAAGTAACTGGATGTCTTCTGAGATGAAGGAAATCTGAGATAATTTACTTAACTCCCCTGGCCCAAAAAATCTATTAATCTATAAACACAGTCACACGTTAGCTGCCTCTGCTACGATATGACAAAGTAGTTAACAAATGATCTTTACATATGGAAGCTGTTAGCAATGGGCATGGCAGAGAAATCCCTTGTGATATGGGTATAAGCGGGAAGGTCCTCAGCACTTCTCCAAACTGTATAGTTTAGATATCCTTACAGAGACTTAGCAAACTACTCTGAAGAAAGAGACTTAAGCCACATAACCCACATGCTGTGTCTCTCAGGGACTGGAGTAGAAGCTGCTGAGCATAGAGAAATTGAAAATGCAGCCATGGTGTTTGAGCACCTCTTCGATTTTACAGGCAGAAGAGGTTCTTCCATGAGGAACAGGTATGCTCCACAGCTTCTCTGGCTGTCCAGACAGGCAGGAGGGATGGAGATGCAGGTTGGTATGCTCAAAATCAGTCCCTACTAGTTTATCCAGAGATATTTACCTCACTGAATGCCTGTGTTCGAAAATGAAACCCCTGTATGCAATACTGAAAGTCTCAGCTTTGATTTGAGCTATATGAAAAATTTTAACATTTAGGAGTGCTGACTTGACTAGTTGTCACATGGCTGTTAGTGGCCCTCAAGCACTGATTATTCAGTGAATTATTTGGAAAAGAGCAGAGAAGTATCTGCGTGCTGTCAGCCCAGGGTTAATATAATTATCCTTTTCTTCTGGACTAAAGGAATGTTTTAGAACAGAGCTCATAGAGTAGGAATGATGCTCTTCCAAAGAGGAATAAACCAAAGATTTTTATGATTCCTGCAACTGAGAAAATAAAAAATGGAGAAACATCCAATTCCTCTTTTTAAAAGCTGTTAATAACTAGTAGTGGTAATACAAATGTAAAGAGCTTGGAGAATCTAGAAGACAATTCTGAAGCACACATTCCATTTCTCTGCAGACTGGATGTAAATTCCAATGTGAAATGTATCAAATATAAGGGTTCAACAGGGAGAACGTAAACACTTAGTTGAATCTGTTCAGAACAGTCAAAACTCAGAACTCAGTGAATAAATCCATTAAAACTAAAGTCATAAATGTAAGATTTGAAGGAGTGTTAAAGTTAGTACATTCAGTAATGCTTATTAGGTAGTTAAAACCAAGGAATTCTGTAAAGATAGCTCATCTAATGGATGCAACAAAACCTTTCGGCAGAATACTTTTTTTTTCCTGATGCAGATACCCATTGTCAGTAGATTCTGTGCAGTTATGGTTTTGGGATTGCTGAATTCACTGTAGCTCTAACTTGTGGCTGAGCTGGGGTTTAAGATTATGCGTGGGAAGAGAAAGAACACTTAAATATCTGTGGGTATGGATTCAGCTAGTGGGGTAATAACCAAAGTTTGCATTTGAGTGTTTTACAGTCTATTTAGCCAAGCATGGGTGTTGCCGCAAAACTCGGAATAAAGAACTTATCAACACCAATTTAGTGTAGATAAGCAGACACTTCTTTATTGATGGCCGGGTGCG
>JAVJGG010000055.1:1323966-1338626 GCA_035590195.1 Aviceda cuculoides
TTATTAGTTTCTTCTTTTCTGTTCTATTAAATTGTTCTTATCTCAACCCACGAGTTTTACTTCTTTTCCTGATTTCCTCCCCCATCCCACTCGGGGCGGCAGGGAGTGAGTGAGCGGCTGTGTGGTGCTTAGTTGCAGGCTGGAGTTAAACCATGACACTGACAACATCTATTCTTTTTCAATTTTTTTTGTTTTTGTTTTTGTTTTTTTAATGATGGTAAATAGTAGATTTACTAAACCTCAGCTGCTAATAGGCCTCTATAACCTGTGTGGCCACACAACACATTCTCTTGTATCACAACTATTTTATGGCTGCCTTGCCAATGATCACTAAATGCTGTCTCCTTTTTTCCAGACATAAAATGGACCACTGTGAAATGGACCCTAGTAAAAATAATAGTTTCAATAATTATGTACAGTCATACTCAACAGATTTTTATCATTATTATTATTATTATATGATGAAACTATCAATTTGAAAAAATAAATTATATCATGCTGTTGTGACTATATCTAGAAAAACTGGAGCTTGATAATTTGTGTGAACTTCTTTTCAGAGGCTTTTAGGGGTGATCTTTCCTCTACCCCTTAACATCCTTCTTTACATTTTCTTTCCTAAAGCCCACATTTTGAAAAAAAGCCGATTCCAGGAAATGAAGTTACTTGTTTGGATACAACTGCCAAAGCCACTTCCTGTATGCACTTGGCAGAAATGCTTGGGTAAAAAAAGCCTCATGACATTTTTCAATCCAACCAAGATGGGCATTCCACTGAGCCACACAAAAAATCAATTTAGCCCCAGAACTGTATGCCAGTGTTATATATTTGACTGCTCAAAGTATTACAGTCCAGTAATAATAAATTCAATTTTACATTTGTCAGGAAAAATAGCTTCAAACAGGTTCCAAACAACAAACACACCGACTACTTCATCCATGACCTGATATTATTCCATTTTTGGTATTTTGCTACTTTTCCTGTCTTCTTTCTGTACTGCCTAGCACGTGAATGCACTGTAAAAAGTAACTTACGAAAAGTCTGCAAAGAAACCATTGATTGGAAGATGGCATAACACAGTCACTGTTATATTTTGCATTGACACTATTTATGCCTCATTCAGTAGCAGACAGAAAAGGAAAATTTTATGAGAAAGCATCTATAACAAACACCTGGGCTGCTGTAACAGAAAAGCATCAAATACACGATACTCATCAGATGAACTGAACAGGCTGTCAATGACTGAATTATATTTTGTTGGACTTTGTTAACAGGTGTTTCACCAGGCCTTGCCCCATACAATCTCTATTATGACAAAGTTAGGTCTTTGATTGTAACGACATAATTTTTCTAAACCAAGTGATTAAAAGTATCTATAAAAGAAAAACTAATAAATTATTAATCTGGTTGCTTTGACTCCAGACCAACCTCTTTATCTTAAAGACTAAAAAATTTGCCTAAGAGATCACAATTAGATATGCAGCAGTCTAAAATTGTAACTCTTCTTCCTAGAGCCCCCCTAATTTAACAAAGCTCCACTAAATCTAAAACATGCCCCAGCTCAGGCCCCTGTCTTTGAGCCTTCAGTTCTTTTGGGGGGTAACAGCTAAATTAAGGGAGACAAGCAGTCACTTCCCAACTACCGTTTTTGTTTTATTGTATGTATAATTTCAAAATACATATTACTGTCTTTTCTCTCTAGCCATTTTCCATTCAATAATTCTCTCGAGTTCACTTTTCATTCCCTAGTAACTCAGATCTTGCCTCCCTCCAATCTACAGTCTCTCTTGTTCCTCATCTCATTCCCAGCTTCATCAGGAATACATCCTAAGCCACCCTACTTATCAAAAATAACTCCAATCCATGCCTGTCCTTCCCTTTTTATACCTTCCAAATCAATTTTCTCCTCCCACAGTTTAGACAGTCATGTGTGAGGCACCAAAACTATTGTAATAATCAATTGCTGCCACTGTCTATTCCTACTACAGTTTCCTGGCAGCCACAGTATTTTCACAAGAAAGACAGAAAATAGTATTCAGAAACACATTTGCTATTTGTAAGCAGCACATGGTCTCTTAATGTATTCCACCAAACAGATCAAACAGTTTCCTGATGTTTGAATAAGAAAAAGCCCAGAAACAGAGTGTGAGAGAGAAAATAAAAGGCCTATCATCTGTTTTAGTTTTTCCTTTTTTTTGAGTCCTCCTCCACTGCTTTAGATATTATCACAGAAATTTCAAACCCAGCATCAAAGTTAATTTACTCAAAAGACCAAGGCAAGACCCAATTTACCCAAGTTTTTTTCACCTAAATATAAATTAAATGATTTAATATTAAAAACTATAGCTAACAGGTTCACTCATAGGAATATAGAAACATGTATCTCCTCTCATAGATGGCACCCTTCAATCTATTCCTTCCTTCTAAAATCTGGAGCAAAGCAGACTTTGAACAGTGTGGAAAGCTAATACTAGAAAGCTCTGGGGCACGTCATGAGGAGGCCAACAGAGAAGACACATTTGAAACAATGGCCTGACCACAGATCTTCCTTTTTGTAATAGATGCAATTTCTAGCAGTGTTTCTTAAGGAGGCAGGTCCCAAATAACTGACATTTCTAGGCCAAGGGCTTCATTTCAGAAATATCTGCAAAGAAGGAATACTGTAGAACTGTGCCATCACATACACGCAGAGACCACTTCTATTTAACGTAATAGACATCAACAAGAAAACAAACTGAACCAGTTTGTTATCAAGTTTTCAAACACCAGACTATGCTGCGGTTTCATACCTTCCTGTGAAGTATCTGACCTTGGAACTGGAGCAGGTATTTCCAGCACTTTTATGCCCAAGAGGGGGTGCTGCTGTCTCTTTTGGCCATGGCACAGGAACATGTCCTTAACAACATCCATGTCTAGGTTCTATTTTGATGTACTAATATGATTTTTTTTTTATAATTTATTTCAGGAATACAAGCCTCACAGGAAAAATGAGCAATTTCAGCAGTTTGGCAGAAGCGACAAGGACTTCATATGAAAAAAAACCAAAAGAATTCTCTAGCACAGCACAGCTTTCTCTATGTTGTGTTTACTACAAGAGAAGGTTTAGAAATTCTTAAGAAAAAGAAAGCATAAAAAAGTTACACAAGCTGTTAAGACAATTTAAATACAAAGGACTCCAATGAGATCTCCTGAAAATAGACATACAAATTTGCAGAATACATGAGAAAACTCATCAATCAGTATCAACACAAAGCCATGAATAACTTTTTAGGGTATTTTCTCTTACTGCCTGTCCCCTGGAAGTAAATACGTCATAAACAAGGACTGGAAAATACATTTTTGTTGTTGTTGTTGTTCTGGGGAAAACAGATACACAAATACTTTAAAAAAGAAAAATCTTTTTTTTTCATTTTAAGAAAAGATTTTTATCACTTTGACACTTTATCAGTTGGAGACATCCTGGGTAATATCTTTTCTATTATAAAAAGTTAGTTGCACAATGACTTCATTGTTTTAAAGACAGTGATTTTGAAGAGAATTAAAGTTACCACTTCAAACTTCAATTTTATATCCCTTCCATTGACAATTTAGTTGCATCTAGTTTTATATGCATTTCACATGATACAGCTTGCAAGTATTTTCTTTTTGAAATGATCACTGGATCCTCATAAATACAAAAAGAAAAAACAGGCCTGAAAATGTGAGCTAAACATAATGCTAGAAAGTATAAAACAATGCAAAAAGAAGATAGTATTACAGTTGAAGTGCTCCAGCTCTTCATTAAAAAATTCTGCATTAGTCTGCCTTTACTTCAAGGAAAGCATAAATCAGATACATATATGCCCTAAAGTATGCCAAGGTATCAGTTTCACTTCTATAGTGAAAATTTTTAAAGTCAAAGGTTTAATAATCTTGAATTATTGATGTGGTAAACCAGACTTTCTATCTTTGTATTCTCTATATTGAGATGTAAAGATGGAGAAACTGGTTTGATTTCTGTTGAGGAATAAGCGAAAGAGAGACAGTGTCGTCATAAAAAGGTGTGCAAATATATATTATAAATATTAAAGAAGTTAATCTCTCCATTCAGATTTTTGGGAAAGTTTATTGTTAGTTCCAGCATGATAAACTGTTTTTCTTAAAGGCTTTTATCTCTAGGTAACAGAAAGCCTGAAATGGCAGCAGAAAATAATAGTTACATTGTAATAGGCATAATAAAATAAATTGCAGAAGGTTTCAAACATGGCATCCAATATTAACAGCATCAGATTTTCAGATTACTTTTCTATATTAGTGTTGCCCAAAGCTGAACTTCAGAAGATAGTGTTTGAGATGATCATTAGTTGAAGGAATTACAGAATGACAATAAACAGTAGAAAAACTAAGATAGTAACAGTAAGCAAGTTCAGCAACACGACGAGGCAGCATTAGTTCAAGGGCTGGGAGATGACCAAATGGAAAACAGTTGCGATTATTACACTCAAGACACAATAAAGTAAAAGAGTGAGAATATTGATTACAGAAAATGATTGGAAACTAGATTGATAATTAGGAAACTAGAAAAGACAGTGAAAGATGGAATTTAGTTTTATGTGAATGCAGGTCTAGTAAAAGTATGCTGAAAATCAGGTAGGCGGGTCACACTATTTGTACAAATATTTGGCATAGCATCATTAAAAACAACAACAACAAAATCTCTCAGCAAATGTTTTGCTCAACAGTCACCAAATGACTCACTTATAGAAATCATATTATCAGGAAAAACTGAAAAAGAGGAAAACAGAAAAACTATTAACGGGGAGAAGATTAACCATAGGCACTGTAATACTATACAAAAGTAGACCGTTTAGAACTTTGTCATGACTAGCTCCCACCATTCACTGTATCAGAGTCAGATACCAGTGGTTTGAAGAACTGGAATTCCTGCTAAATGCTTACCAATGTTAAATAATTTCTTTATCCATACCACTTCTACTGCAGGAAAGTGGCCATAATTACCTACATCTCAAGGATCTTTGATTGCATATAAGTTTACAAAGAACCACTTCAGCTCTTTGTATAACTCTGTGTAATCAGTCCAACTTTCAAATCTGCTTTAACTCATGGAAGTCTTAGACCAGCTCCTACCTGCCTCTAGGAATAAAAAGATTAAAGACTCATTTCAGTGTAGCTTGGTAGATGGTTACAGGCAGAGCATCTCGGCCATAGATTTGTAAGACCAGCCCTGCAATGAAAATTACCTGACCTAGAAGCAGAAGCTACGAAATTTACTGCATAACATAAAGGAAAAGCAAATATCACCTCAGGTCTAATTGTATAGCTCATCTCCAATAATTTGTTTACTCTTTTCTTTCACACAAAAGTCAATAAAAGTGCAACATAAACCCCTGCTAACATAACATTATTCTTTTAAAAGTATGTTTCTGAACTTACAACAGTGTCTGAAAATGAACAAAAGAAAGCCACAGTTACTAAATAGACGTATCAGAGTTAAAATTGTAAGACACAAAATGACAAGGTATTAGAGATACTGAACTGTACAGTGTTTGATTTTTTCAGCAAAAGCATCCGAAACTTGAGAGCCCGTTCTCACTGAGGCAAAAAGTCATAGCTCCACCAACTTCAATGGAAAAATGGTACAATAACATAAATATGAAACTGGCCTGAAACTTTTATATAAAACTTACCTTAACCTGTTAAATGTATTGAAAATATCAGGAAAAAAGTAGGGGTTTGTGGGATATCTCCAATAATTTCTAGTTTGGTTTTGCATTCAAATATGCCAAGACTAATCTCTCAAGACAATATCTGTTTCTGTTAGGAACAGGATGTCAAAAGGCATTTTTTGGATTAAATATACAAGCAGAAGTGAAACAGAACTCTAGACTATTCTATTATTTAGCAGAATTAGCAGTATCTGCACAGAAATATCTAAAAATTAAGCTAATAGGAAGAGCTTCTAGACTTTTGTATTACCCGTATGCATACATAATGTGCATATAGTGGCTCTATTAAAAGGAACTGCAGTCTCTTGGGACTGATGTTCATAACAATAACAATATGGAAGAAGTTTCACAGATGCATTAGCCAAACCTGACAGTTGACATATAAAGGAATTCAATCACTCTTCAAGTACACAGAAACTTTCAGAACCATATTTTACCTCTAAAATATAAAGAGTTGAAGAGCTTCAGTCACAAAACCCAAGCACATCTTTAAGGAGTTAGTCTGAAGGATCCAATAGCATTTTTAGACAGCCAAAATATGGCTAATGAATCAGGAAGACAAAAAGATTTTAAATAGTAGAGAATTTCCAGGGAACACCAGGTTACATTTCAGCAGACTAATCTGGATAAGAGAACAGTAAACTAGCATAAAAATACTGGAAAGTTTCCCTGTCTAAACAGACTCAAGAGGAAGGCAGTAAAAACTGCCAAAAGCATCTTTGACAAGCTTCCAAACATACGTTCCACATCAGAAGAGATTCCCAGCTGAGAAGTGGAAATAAAGACATGATGGGCATCTTAGAAAAATCAGAAATCTTTTGTAAAACTAAATGAATGTAGAGAAAGAAAAAGCTATTTATGGTCATATAAGCAGTAAGTGGTTTTACATAACAGCATTTTCAATATATAAGATAATTAAGTTTCACCATGTCTGAAAAATTAATGTAAGTACTGTAATGATCCACTCCCCACTCTAATTAAATCCTTACAACTACAAAATCTGCCTTTGATGTTGCAAATGGAGACCTAGCTCCAAAAAGCAAAATCTGGGCTTCATCTCCTAAAAATAACTCTATGTTCATATTTATAAACACTTAGTTAAGATGACAAAAATCCTAACATGCAGGACTTTATAATGGAATACCAATTGCAAGAGCTCACTTAGCTTTGAATCTTACAACAAGTATTCGTATTTCTTCGTACAAACAATGGTCATCTGTTGTTGCTTACACAGATGTTTCTACAGAGCCTCAAACTTCTTAATGCATTCATTTTTTACTGTTCACTAATATCAGTGACTTCAGTTCAAAGTCCTCACTCAAGCAAAACTCACTGTGAATTCTGACAAAATAAACCTCTTGGAAGCAGTACAGATAGAAGACTAGATTTTGAAAAAAAACCCAAATCAACCAAAAAAAACAAACCCCAGAAGTTAGTAGAGTCTCCTAGAAATTCACAAAGTCACAGCCTTCTTGGTATTTATTGCAATCAATGTACTTTTAAAGAGAGTAATTTTGTTCTAGAAACTACTTTGAATTTTAATTTTTACTTTTTGTTCATATCACAAAGTTAAAAAGGGAAATAAAACTGTGATCTTTAAGACAGAGATATCAAAATGTATAAAAGCAGAAGACAAATTCAAAAATTCCCACAATTACATGCTACAAAACCTGTGCCTGAAGATAGACATGCATTCATACTTATGACATAAACTGGAGCCTTAGCAATACATGTTTTATATGGTGACTTGAAATACCAGAAAATAACTTTGTTAAACATATCAGAAGTAAAGCCCCATAAAATTGTTTAAAAGCATATGCTGACTGTTAATATTTGCTGAATTTATTTTGAAGGCTTTTTTAATACCTAAATCTTAAGCAGTGAAGTCTGACACTTTCTGCTTGGTCCTTAAACTTGTAAATAATGAAAAATTTATCACAGCAAATAACCAGTCTACATTATAGAAAACATTTAATGCTTAAGAAATTAGCAAAACAACATGTCTTATTTTAAATATTAGTTACAAAATTTAACAGTAGCAATGAAATTTTCACTACAGCTTACTAAGAGCTGACAGAAGTTCAGCTGGAGAGCAAATGGAATATATACTTTTTCCTGGACATGTAACAGAAAATGTAGCATATACTTTATTTTCTGACTAATGAGAAAGATCAACAGTAAGTCTGAGCAATGCCCTAAATACACCAGTGAGCGTTTTGCTGACCAAATAGCAATAAAATGGGTACATATATTTGTTGACAAAAGATCTGACATGAGCACAGTGCTAGGAGTCTGTCCCCAGATACTCCAAAGTATTAGTGGACACAGAAAAGGCTCCAGGAATCACATAGGTTTGCTAAGCACTTAATTTTTCTGGAGGGTTGAGACCTGCCTTTTTCTGAACTGAAGGACATAGAAGAGATTCTGATGGAAAACCTCAGTCAATCCTTTCCTTTAGGAAGCTTTCTGTGGGTTTTCCAACAACAGAAGGAAGATTGTTTCTCAAATTATTACATAAATATATAAAATAGCCAAGATAAATATTTTGAGAAGTCTTAATACAAGATGAAAATATTTAGCTTTCAGAATTGAGCAGTTGTTGTGTTATCATCACCACTTTCCTGCTTTTCATAATCACCATCTGTTTATAGAAACCATCTTCCACCTTTCATTTTAAAGTCAGCTTCTCAGTCCTTCAGCAGGAGTGCTCTTTTTTGTACATGCTTGCATACTGGCTAGCAAAAAGCAATCTTAAACACTGAATGGGATACATAACAGGTTAAGTTCTCCACCAATCTCTCAAAAAACCTCACAACTTCTCAATGAAAGATAAAGAAAATGGCAAAAAATTGTCAAAATATGATATTAATAGAATCTTTTGCGAGAGCAAAATAATCCCTCTCAAGCCCATCAGCATATACAACTATTTCAAGTTCTTAATAAGATTTATTGTGCTCTTTGAATGTCGCAATATTCACACTGTTTTCTGGTAACCAAACTGTTTATATTTCAGGAGAAAAATAAATCCAGCAGGAGGAAAAATGGTATCATACGTCTCGTACACTGACAGAATTATGCTACAAGCAAGCAGCAGTCTGAGACCTATTTCAAAATAACACTTATCTGTACAGAAGAAGTGATATAATGTGATAAAAGTAAAATACAACAAAATGTTTATCACTCCAGTGACATATATGATGAAGTCTGACTTTTTCCTGGTTTGCTAGGTTCATTCATACTCTGACTTATCCTGAAAATACTAATTCATAATAATTGACACCATCTCCTGAGAAAGACTGTATGTAGCACTACATTTGAATTCGAACTCCACATACAATATCTCTACCAGGTATGAATTATGAATAAAACTAAAGCTGCAGTAGAGACATTATGATGAACTAAATTATTGTATTAAAAATAAAATCATTGAAGCATTTGTAAGGCTCAGGTTATTATGTCAATAACTTATCTTTGCATTTTCTGGAATGCTCATCTGAAACATAAATTAAATTCATAGCCAGAGTGTTATGTCTGTTTCAGATTTATGAAAGACATTATGATGCAGTAAATAACAGCAGCTACTGAGTATGTTAGAATGTTTTCCTCGCTCTTACTCATGTAGTTATGGATTTATAATTTAGAAAGTTCTGTGATTAAGATGGGTATTGAAAAGTAAGTTCTCCTCTTTCATGGTATGACAATTGGACTAAGATAAAACATTCTGGTCTGTTCACTCTAAGCTAAATGTCTTATGCAATCTGTAAAACCTCCTCAGTGATGGGAGCTGGCTTGCCAAAATGTCAGCAGTGGGCAGCCTTCCACTGCTTCCAGGCAGCCTACCTACCACTCCCTACTAAAAGAAGTCCTTTGGGATCCAAGAAAAACAAATCTGTCAGTGTGTAAACTGGTACAATTTTTAGCTGAAGAATTCAGTGCTATGTAACGCAATATCACCAGCGAAACCTATGGCGTTACTAGGATGCTGCATTCGTGTATTCCTCTGCTCTAATCATCAGGGAGGACATCGTAATACAGACTATAATATACACTGAAAAAATAACAATACAAAATACAGCAACAATCCACATGTCCAATTTCAGTCGTTCTTATTAGGTCTTCCACTGGTGTCAAACCTCATGTTCAACAATATTTTAACAATGACCTTATTTTGAATATGAGCCCTGATATTTAAACCAGCAGTTAAAGACATACCTGTTCAGAAAAAATACCATTTAATATTAATTCAGCTCTTTACAACTTAGTATTTATTAGCAGTTGGAAAATATGATACAATGGTACATGCCCAAAGACCTACTTGGAAATCAAATCTGGGGTGTTAGGCTTTGTTTCTCTTTGTGTTCGTACAGTCATTAGCATTAAAGGCTGCTATTTAGAATTGCAGGCATACAGGAGGCTGGGAAAAGATAGAATGTACAGGAAGGTAAATACTATGATACGTCAAGCCTTCGAAGATGTATTATATTCTCTCACTTTCTTCTGAAAGAGCATACACATTCGATGCAGGATGGAATTAAAAAAAAAAAAAATCACAGCCATGCCTATATAGACATGTAGAGTTGTAGAAGTCATGCATTCACCTTCCAAGTCAGCCTGCCGTAAGACAAATTTGGTCCAGGAATTGTTATACTGCTGTGATGAGCTCAAGATAAAAGTTTTCCTCTTAACATGGATTTTTACCTCAAGCTCAGCAGCGAAACAGTATAGCTGCATTTCTCCTGCTTAAATCAGTGTCTGGATGGGATAGACTAGAAACATGATTACCTATATCTTTCAGTGCGGAAATGGCCCTCGGTCATATGGGAAAAATGGTAAAAATAAGTGTTTCCATACAGAGATAGCAGTACCATGAGATAATACATTTTTTACGATACAGAGAAATAAACTTTGCCTGCAGAAGGCTGCCTGTACTCCTATCACTCATCTACTTTTCAAAAATTTAGCAGCATAAATTACTTTTTCTGATAGACTGGGTAACAGGTGAGTAGAGTCTGGAGATTTTATGATGCAAAAGCAGCAGCAAATCTAGCATAAAAGTACAGAATGAAATTATTCTATTTTCTAGCACAGAATGGTAAAGACCTGTTTCTGGGCAAACAAATGTTAAAGCTACACAATGTACCAACTGCAAAATAAATGAAAGGTTCTAAACAAAATAATTTGTCTTTTAAGAAACTAATTATTAGCTAGACTTTTCCACAACTATTTAACTAAACTAAATATTTTTTCCCTATACTTTCTGATGATTTCCTACTTTAACTGCTTTCAGGATAAGGAAATAAGATAGGAAAATGGAAAACACATTAAAGATATGATTAAAGATATTAGAGACACTAGAAATACCATTTTATATCACATTAAAACAGGCTGACTGTAGAGTTGAGAGAACAGAATTAAAAAAAGAAAGTTTGCAAAATAACTAAGCTGTTAAAATCGTTAACATATGATATAGCCTACATGCTGTAAATTGAAATCTTCATAAGCAATGTAAGGTATGCAAAGTGTTTAAATGGTGAAGAATAGCTTTAATATTACACTAAAGGTTCCACTTGGGAGTTCGACCCTGGCTTAGGTAGGCCCAAGACTTTTCACACATCTTTAGCAAATCCTTAATCCCTATAGACAAGAAGACATATGTATACAGTTCAGATGGATTTTGAAAGGAATGGATAACTTTATAATTATGAATACAATTTGCAGGTTTGCAATATGTGAAAAATGAGGCTCTGTGCTTGAGTAAGAGTGAAGCCTCACTTCCAGTTTTCTTCTAGCATCCGATGAAATGTCAGGACAGGATCAAAGTCAGGTCATCATCCAAACTATTCCTGAAATATCAGTCCTTGGCAATGTAGAGTGCAGGAGATAAGGTTCAACAATCCAGTCAATTTGAGCTGACATGCTGGTTCCTACTTTATGTTCAAAAAAACCTCATGTGTACATATGCACACAATTGTTTGCAAGAGACAGCATAGTATCAAAGCTGGGAATTTGCTAATGCTTCTGAGATTCTTATTTAAAGACTAAAGAATAAGTGGCACTGCATAAGAGATGTAATTATACTAGTCATTTGTTGATAAATGATAGCTACTTTTTGCTAACGTATTTCTGAGGTTATCAAAAGCTTTGTGTTATGGAGACATAATTATATTTAGTTAATACTATTATGACGGCAAATCAAGTGAATTCTTCCTATAAAATCAGAAGGAGCATTACAAATAGGAAAAGTAGGAGGCAAAGGGTTTTCCTCAGCAACTGAGTAACTTGGAATGGAAAGCAGCAATACGGAAGAGTATTCTACACAGAAACAGAAAGAGGTATAAGAAAGAAATCACCAAACAAATTCTCAACCTCTCCTTTGTTTTAGGAGATAAATCAAGAACAAACACACATAGACATTGCCATAAGGAACAGATGCAAGATCAATCTAGCCTAGTAACCTGTATGGTAAGTGAAAGCATGGAAGTGTTGGATAATTCTAAAGAATATGTGAACCACCCACCGTAAAAATCCATGATATAAACTTCTGTAGGATTCATCTCGATTTTTTTATCACTGGACTGGTATAAAACATGAAGAAGGAGTTTTACTATACTCTCTTTCAATAGTCTTTAATTTATTTTTTTTTAAGCAGTATATTATGCCTAATTCCTGACTATTCAGTTTCATCAACAGCCTTTTGTGCAGGATCTCATTGTCCCTTTTGATAGTCTGATTATGTTAATGACTTCTTAATTCTCTTCCTGAATCACATGTTTAAAAAACTGCAGAGCTCGAGAAGGGTTATTTCCTTTGCAGAAACCAGGATAACTAGAACTTTTAAGATTCAAATTTCTAACTTTTTCAGCATTCTGTTCTTAGACGTAGTTCTGGTTCTTTCACATGTATGCAGTTCATGATATACAACTCCTGTATATTCATTTATTCCTTCTAACTTTCCTCCTGCTTATGTCTATGATAATTTCTTTCCCATTCCTTTGTGCAATCTCCTCTACAATAATTAACAGAGTCACAATCCTACTAAAGTTTTAGAGTACTCGACAAAATAACAACTGTGACAATCGACTGCTAGTTTAATCACTAAGCAATTTTAGAAGATAATTGGCCACCTTAAATAGTTTAAGAAATCTAACCACATTAGGACACTAGCAAAATCTAAGTTTCTAATTGTCAGCTGTCCTGCCTGAAATTCAAGCTTAAGATTCTCTCTCCTTTCAGTTAAAAAAATCCTCACAAAATGCATAAAACCCAGTATAAAATAATGTAAATCATGAATATGTAAAAGTTATACACGATAATCTAGGATGAGGCATGCTCTTCTCTACTAATGAAAACTTAAGCATGTCTAGAACCTACTGACACCAACAAATCTTTTTAATTGAACAATTCAATTAGAAAATAAAGAAAACATGCAACTATGCAAAAAAATCTGTCTACAGTTACTAGACATTGTTTTATGTGGATTTTGAAAAAATTTGCAAGAATATTGTTAATTATTGTCATAATCAGCTCAGATGATGTAAGGAAAGAGAACTGCAGTACTTAACGGTTAATCCTTTTCAATTAACCACTATAAAAACCCCCTTACTTACACAATCCATGTAACTGGTCAATATAATCTTCATTGTTTGAGTTGCTGTTTCTATAAAGATTTAAGCACATACTTAAATCCTGTGGTATTACTTATATGGATAAAGTGAAATATATCCTTAAAACCTTCAAATCAGGTTCTACGAATGGTTTCAGGTAGTTCTGAAAGTTTAGTATGCAGAAGAAGACTTCTTCCAAAATATTAACAGTAAATATTGCTTGTATCTTTTAAAACTCACTCTTCTGGAATCTAATGATTTGAGTTTTTAAACTCATCTTTTAAGGTGTATGATTCAGTATTTATAACTTTTGGGGCTGACAACATAAGTTTCTGGAAAGTCTTTAATAGACACATTAATTAAAGAGTCCCAGACAATATTAGAAGAATTAGTTATGAGTCCTGATGAGGTTTATGGTAATTCCTAAATTCCTGAGAACAGCATTTCATACTTTTGCGATGATATCTATCAAGCTTCTTTCCCATTCTTTCACAAGCCTCCTCAGCCAGTTGACAATTTCATTGCTGCAGTAGGCTGTCAAAACCCTACCACAATGAGGAAGTTTTTCAAATCCATACAGAAATGCAAAGGTTAAAAGGAAAACGTTGAGTCAGAATCTGTATTTGGTGGATATCAGAATATTAAAATTACATAATGGCAAATAACTTGTTTTGCTATGTAAGCTGACCACTATGTTTTTCATCAGATGGTGTTCTTTCAAGATGTTTTGCTTCATTCTTAGGTAGAACAAATGGGATTAATCAAGTCTGAAGCACAAAAATGTGTTCAGGTCTGAGTCCAATAGGAAAGAGAGCTATATCCTAGCCATTAGAAGACAGAGCTAAGAGTATTTGGCTGCCAAGGAATGAACCAATGTATCTTTGCACTGTCATACCTTTAGAATAAAATAGAAAAATAGTAATAACCACTTGAGGTTTTATAGTACGTTGCAGCTAAGGATCTTAAAACAGTAACTTGCCTACAAAGGGAAGCAGAATGCTTCATACAGATACAGTCTTTTTCTTCATGTGATTCAGTCGTAATTTATAGTTCTGTTCTTTTGTGTGTGTGTGTGTCCTGGTTTCATAGAATCATAGAATCATTTAGGTTGAAAAGGACCTACAAGTTCATTGAGTCCAACCATCATCCCTGCCCACTAGACCATGGTACAGAGTACCTCGTCTATGCACTTTTTAATACCTCCAGGGATGGTGACTTAACCACCTCCCTGGGCAGCCTATTCCAATGTCTTACAACCTCTCAGTAAAGAAATTCTTCCTAATATCTAACCTAAATCTCCCTTGCCTCAACTTGAGGCCATTTCCTCTCGTCC
>JAVJGG010000055.1:1338726-1401689 GCA_035590195.1 Aviceda cuculoides
GGAAATGGCCTCAAGTTGAGGCAAGGGAGATTTAGGTTAGATATTAGGAAGAATTTCTTTACTGAGAGAGTTGTCACGCATTGGAATAGGCTGCCCAGGGAGGTGGTTGAGTCACCATCCCTGGAGGGTATTCAAGAAGCGGATAGATGACAGTACTCTGTAACATGGTCTAGTGGGCATGGATGATGCTTGTACTTGATGATCTTCTAGGTCCTTTCCAACCTAAATGATTCTATGATTTATTATCTCATTTTAACCCTTAGGACCACTACGGGTTGCTTTTCTCTGTTGTTTGCAAGCTTCACTCTCCATTCTGTCATTCAGTTTTGAAGCTGAAATTTTTCAGCGGGTGTTTTAGAAATAAGCCATTACCGATTTATTCCTCAGGGTAAGTTTTGGAAGATGAAGGCTAATCATACATATTTATTTCTAGGTGTTATGAGAGAGTGTAGTTGTATAGTGACTGCTGCTTTCAGAGTTTGATCTCTTTTTAAGTAGACAACTGGAGATTCATACAACAGTATTTGCTTTTGTAAACACTTATTTGGAAGTATTTGAGACAAAACAGAACTTGAGGACCAGTTCTGTCATTCCTGTTTCAGAGAGTAACATTTATCTGTATAATCCTGTTGCTGTGTATAGGACTATCACAAGAACAAGATCTAGTCACTGAGAATAACAGCCAGGACCTCAAATAATAGTGATCTTAAACCAATGAAAACATCTGAACTGATGTAAATGTTTGAAATGCTTGTGTATTTTATTAATGTTGTGTGCACCAGAAGTGCAGCACTACCTTGTACTAGAAAAGCAGCAAAGTAGAGTGTTTTTAGGAAAAGGCAGAAACAAGATAGTCATTAAAGCCTTAATTCATTCCCTTCCATCTTTGTTACATTCAATTACATGTATGTGCAGTATTTCTTCTGTCTGCCTCTCCTTTTCTCCTCCTTTACACTTTGCTCTGTGTTTCTGTCATTATCTTTCTCTTTTGTTCAGCCTTAGGCTGATAATTATAGTTCTCCTTCCCATCTGTGTTGGTTTCTACCCTACCACCCTTGCCCTCCTTCTTCCTCTAAGCCTCCTCACTCCCAAATGCCTGACTTTGACCCCTTTCTCTCACTATTTTTGTGTGCCCTTCTGTTTAGCCACTCTTTCCACTTCATTCCTGGTTTGCTTTTTCTCTAAGCCTTGAAGATGGGGCCAGGGAATGCTCAGGACATGCAGCGTCTTCAGAAAAAAATGTGTGTGCTCTAAAGAGACTTGTTAAATTCAGTTCATTCTGAGGTTTTTATAATGTGGCCAAATGTAGCCTGCATTCCAAAGGAATTTCAAGACTGACACAAGAACAAGTCTTTTACTAAACTAGATGTTTTACCTGCATAGCATGGGTGGGCTGGAGTTTCTTGACAAAACAATTGTGTAAAAGATTATTTAATAAGAGCAATACAGTGCTTAATAGAACATTCCTAAAAATGATCAAATAATTTGCTAAAACTTGCTAAGGCATTTGAACCTAAAGAAGATGCTAGGCATTCTGTCCTAACACTTAAGAGTTGTTAGTGTTAACTAACAACTGATACACTTAAGTATCAGAAGCAAGAGTCTAAAAATGGAAAGTATCAGACAACCTGAACTGCAGGTGGCACAACCAGTTTTACTTGTAATTTAAACATCTTTCTCAGGTTTCCATTTGCTTTTGACATCTTGCTTCCCTAATGTTTCTGTGAACATTGCTACTGGATAGATCTCTGGCAGAGCAACGACAAGTAGAGGTACTGAAACCTGTACTAGAAAGGTGAACAAAATATGTGGAGTGCAAGAAAAAAAAAAACAGAATAGAAGAGGAAGAAAATATAAATGAACTGATGATGATACTAAAGATATAACTAAGCGTTTTACTAGTCTACACTGGCATTTGGAGGAGCTGCAATCAGAAAACCCAGTTGTTAATTTTACAGTTAAATTTCCTGAATCTAAATGGAGATAATTCAGTCTGAAAAGGGATTTTTTGTTTTATTTCTGATTTAAAAAAAAGTCTCCATTTCATTGTTGAAAAAAAAAGGAATGTTTTAATTTTATTAGCTTAATGTTTTAGATTATTTTACAGTATGCAGCTCTACATGGCATTCTCACGGAAAGTTTTCTAAGTGAATACTTAGATCTTCTCTTTACAGTAATACTGAATGTCTGTCAGGATTGTTTTTCTTTAATGTTCACCTGAAGATAGAAATCCTTGATTTACTGTATTTATATGGCTTGATGTTACTTGGGAGTACAGCTAAACCTCATTTTAAAAGAAAGCTGCTAACTAATTTGTAATACTGTGCAGCAGAGGGCATTAGTGTCATACCAGATGTAGGTTGTTCACAAAAGTTGTTCAACAGCTCACTTGCATGGGTGCAGAATAATTTCAGCCTTAGAAAAAGTAGAAATAACTGTTCTGGGCTGTAAATTCGCATTTCTCAGTTGAATACCAGCAGATGTTTGATGTTTAGGGTAAGTGATACCTCAGGGGGCAAAAAAAGTTACTTAATGTGGCTTGCATGTTACAGTTTTTATACAATGCACTGTAAGTAGAGTTTCTTTTCTGTCTGACACTTAACTGGTGAGATATTTTTTCCCCTCTGAAATAATAGTTTGTTCCTGTGTCTGGGAGTTTTTCAGCCTTGTGTAGGCCCTGTGACAGGGATGCTTTCTTGCAATCTGGATTTTTTAGGTTTTTTTCCCCAACAGTCTCTGCAAGTCTGTAAAAGGTGAGATTTTGTAATACAGTTAAAGATCTAATCAGAAAAACTTATGCTTGGTTGCCAGCTCAGGCCATGTTCTGCAAATGTGAGCAATAGCAGCAAAGCATCAATCTCTTTCCAAACCTGAGAGGAAGAAATAGAGAAATCATTGAGGTGCCACGCAAGCTTACTCTCACAGCCATCCTGTGCTTGGTGCTGTTAGGTGCCCGTAGGTGTGTGACCTACTGCATTCTCTCCCATAAGCATAGTTTCATAATTTTAAATGCTGTTTGCCATAAACAAAGCATTCCACGGCTTCATGTCATGGGTGCTAGGTTGTGGAAAGTGTGTTGGAAATAGGATTGCTGCGCATAGAACGAAGCACTGCACGCTGAGGTTTGCAACTTAGCAGAATTCATGCTGAAACTCCACTCTCCACAATGACATCTAGATTTGCTGAGATGTTCAAATCAGTGTGTGGCAGGTATCTCCTCTGGTATAGCTTAGAGGAGGGTAGCCCACAGGATTAGTATTTGATCTGCAAATCTCTTCTGTTGGGCCCTTGAACCACTTTGAGCAGTGTGAGGAAGCATGGGTAGATGCCTGCTGAGCACAAGCAGGGGAACGGCTTAGTTTCCCTTTGTGTGAGTGGGGCAGAGCTGGTGAGGATGGCTTTGGGGTACGACTGCCCTTCGAGGGAGAGAAGTGATCTCTTGCCACAGGGACAAATGCTTTCAGATGACTCCATAGCTTCTCAGCCAAGTGTGATTGCAGTCTGGAATAAATACTGAAGAATGGCAAAAAAGGAGATGGGTGATGAACACTGTGAATTGATCAGTAAATCCGAATGAAGGTAATGCTTTTTTTTTTAATTCATCAGCAGACTGTTGTCTGCTGATCTTGAGTGCTAACAGAGGGATGCAAGAGAATTACTGCTGTTTGGAGGCATAAGATTTTGAACAGCTGGGAGAAAACCTGAGAAAGTTTATTTTACTAACAAAAATGGATCAGTTGTAACCAGGAAAGCCTGACATTATAACACACACAATGGATGATATCTGTGTATTAGAGGAGCTACTAAGTTTTTATATAAACCTGGTACTGTTGATTTGAGCCAATAATTGTGCAGAAGGAGGCACCTGGGTCAGATGCATCGTTACAGTGGCCAACAACTGGGGCTAGCAAATCCATATGTTAGAGCTGCTCTTGTTTACAGCGCAGCTGCATGTGACTTAGCAGGATTGTTTGTCAGGAGCTATGGGCATCCAACAATTTGCACATTGTTGGAATGAATAAACCAGCCTTTTACCGTATACTGCTGAATTCCTCATAGTTGTAGTCCTTCCAGACGAGAACAGATTTAAAAGAAAGAAAGAAAAAACCCTAAAAAACTTCCCATTTTGATGGGCTACCAACCTTTTTTGACCTTTCAATATCACTTCAAGAATGAAGTTAAAACTAATCAGAATGAAGTATCTGTGGTTGTGTGTCTGTGGGAATGAATTGACTCTGTATAATCTCAAATATTTTATGGTTTGATTTTTTAAAATACTTTATTTGATCATGTTTTGCTTATTATAAATATTAGTTGGAGGAATTATCCTTTAAATCAGTTTCTTAATGACAGGATAAGTTCTGTTATTTTGTGGAGGAAGGATAAAAGGGTTTTTATATTTTTATACCTTTCCAATATTTTTAATTATGAAATTGTAAGATAAAAATCTTCAACTCCTTGTGATTTGAAAAAGTATGCCTCTTTTGAAGAAAACCCACTAACAAATGTAAATGTGCTAATTTAAAATAAGGGGCAATGGAACACTGCATTTCTGGCATATGTTTTTTATATATTGTGTATGATTTTACTGTGTTGTTTTCTTGTTTGCTGCTCATTTACTATCAGTATCCCAGTTATAAACTCACGGGGGCAGGCAGGCTCCATGGATTTGAATGTAGTAGGACAGAGTAGTTTGTTTCAAGGGTTATCATGACAGAATAGTTCTTTTACTGCTAATTGTTTTCTGACTCCTTCTCTTAGAGATGGATCATGGACATCTTTCTCTGAATATTATGTACCGCACATGCCTCAGAATTTGCGTACAAAAACAAAGATGAAGAAACAGGCCCCCCAGAATGGGTCAGACATAATGATGTCTTTTCATTTGTAGTGTGGGCTTCATCTGTTTCACAAGGCTTGACTTGGATAGCTGATTTCACACAAACCCTTGCTTGATATCGAAGTGATGGTAGTTTTGTGAAACAGTGTAAATTCGATGTAATGTTAATTAATGCAAATAGCTTTTTTTTAAGCCTATGCAATTTTCCAGTGTATGCATGCAGAGATGTATGTTACTTAAATGTACATATTGCTCTGTTCCCCCTCCTCTCATTCCTCATGGTTTTTTTGCCTGTTGTAAGATTTAAGGGACAGTAAATAGCATAGCACACAAAGTATTTAGATTTTCTTCAGTTGCAAAGAATTACAGACATTCTCTTTGAATATGTGATTTCATTAACTGAATGAATTAAAAGACCAGGGGAGAAAAGCGACTCATTTGTGAACAACTGAATTATTTCCCCAAATTAAAAACACCTTTGTATCTGAATTCTGAATATTTTGATTGTTCAATGTAGTCAGCTTGTTACACAGCCCCTACCCAAGTGGCAATGGTATGTATTGTTTCAAAATTTCCTTCATTTTCTTAAATCTTCCTACATTTTGGTGCAGCTCCATCCTCTTTTTGATGTCTGTCTGGAGGAAACTGGAGGCAGAGCAGAACAATGTCCAGACATGCAAAACGAATTTGCATTTTGCAGAGCACAGCTCTAGTCACAAGAACTTCACATTTCTGTAGAGGGAGGCAAAGAAAAATGGAAGTCAAGTGAACTGAAATTCCCCAGTAAATGGATCCTGTAGGTTTTTGTCTTTTTATTTATTTATTTATTTATTACCTCACTACTGAGGGCAGATAAGGGTATGCTGTAGGATGGGCATAGCTATTGTTGACTTAAGACAGAAGTACGGACTCAAAGGTTTTATGAGGGATTGATCCTTTTTTCCACACCCATCTCTGATATCTACAAAACTTGGCTGTTTGAACCTCAAGCAGAGGGAAGATTTGACCATAGAGCTGGTCATTTTGTATGTGGGGATGTACATCCAAAGGCAGCTAAAATATCATAGATGTGGACAGTTCCTTTACTGTAGATTAGTTTTCAGCTTGTCCTCTGCGGTTACTGGAAGCTTGACCTGGTCACAGGTAATAAAAGAAGTGGCAATGTGTGAACCCCAGAGCTCCATAGTGGCAGCAGGCTTTTTTACCTAGGACTGCGAGTCTGTATGCCTAGCCGCAGATGACATTTCAGCTAAGTTCCTCGGTTTTAAATTTTGATAGCTGTTGTAAATTTTGATAGCTGTTTGATAGCCAGGCAGCCAGTAGCTTCTGATTCATTTTGAAGTGGAGTTTTCTCAGACACAGGGCTGACTTCTCTCTACTCTTTATTTGAACTAAACACGGCCCGACCCTTTCCTTTTGCACATGACAGCCATTTTAGGTAGCTTGCCTGAAAAAGAAAAATGTGAAACCTTTCTACAGAAATATATAAAGAGAGAGCAAAACTTATCCCAACTTACCTTTATGATACTTGGCACTGGGTTTAGGTTCCTTGCAAAGCTCACCATTCTCAAAGCAACGTGGCTTGTAATGATGCAGGGATGCCCCCAGCCACCACAGTCATCGTTATTAATGGAGTTCCAAGGGAAGTATAATTCACTGCACAAATGGAGTGCCAATCTTCTTGATCTGTGGTTGTGCCATGCCTACCATTGTATGTAAGCATCATACCCTTTACTGGAGCTGATAGTTGTTACAGCAGGAAGGATCCCATTTGGAGTTTCACTCAAGTCTTCTGAGTGATGATGTATGGGACAGGCAACTGCAGCAATTAAGTGGGCTGCTTCTCATGTGGGTTCTCTGTAGATACTCATCCTTGGGAAAATTCTTATCATTATTTTTACACTAATTTTCATAGAATCGTAGAATGGCTTGGGTTGGAAGGGACCTTAAAGATCATCTAGTTCCAACCCCCCTGCCATGGGCAGGGACACCTTCCACTAGAGCAGGTCGCTCGAAGCCCCATCCAACCTGGCCTTGAACACTGCCAGAGAGGGGATATCTACAACCTCCCTGGGCAACCTGTGCCAGTGCCTCACCACCCGCACGGTAAAGAACTTTTTCCTTACATGTAAGCTATATCTACCCCCTTTCAGTTTAAAGCCATTATCCCTCATCCTATCACTACACTCCCTGTGAAAGAGTCCCTCTCTGGCTTCCCTGTAGGCCCCCTTTAGGTACTGGAAGGCTGCCATAAGGTCTCCCCAGAGCCTTCTCTTCCCCAGGCTGAACAAACTCAACTCTCAGCCTGTCCTCACAGGGGAGGTGCTCCAGCCCCCTGATCATCTTTGTGGCCCTCCTCTGGACCTGCTCAAGCAGGTCCATGTCTGTCTTATGTTGGGGGCCCTAGAGCTGAACACAGTACTCCAGGTGGGGTCTCATGAGAGTGGAGTAGAGGGTGAGAATCACCTCCCTTGACCTGCTGGTTACACTTCTTTTGATGCAGCCCAGGATGCGATTGGCTTTCTGGGCTGCAAACACACACATTACTGGCTCATATTCAGTTTTTCACCCACTAATACCCCCAAGTCCTTCTAAATCCACTCATTGCCCAGCCTATATTTGTGCTTGGGATTGCCCTGACCAGTGTGCAGGACCTTGCAGTTGGCCTTGCTGAACTTCACGAGGTTTGCATGGGCCCAGCTCTCAAGCCTGTCAAGGTCCCTCTGGATGGCAACCCTTCCCTCCAGCGTGTTGACACAGCTTAGTGCCATCGGCAAACTTGCTGAGGGTGCACTCAATCCCACTAGCCCTGTTGCTGACAAAGATGTTAAACAGCGCTGGTCCCAATACCGACCCCTGAGGAACACCACTCATCACTGGTCTCCACTTGGACATCGAGCCGTTGACCACAACTCTTTGAGTGCAGCCATCGAGCCAATTCCTTATGCATCGAGTGGTCCATCTGTCAAATCCATGTCTCTCCAATTTAGAGACAAGGATGTCATGTGGGACGGTATCAAACAACGCTTTACACAAGTCCAGGTAGACGACGTCCATTGCTCTTCCCTTATCCACCAATGCTGTAACCTTGTCGTAGAAAGCCACCAAATTTGTCAGGCACAATTTGCCCTCAGTGAAGCCATGTTGGCTGTCACCAATCACCTCCTTATCTTCCATGTGCCCTAGCATAGTTTCCAGGAGGATCTTGCTGCTGAGACACCTGCAGCTATTTATGGGGTCAGTCATGAGAATTTGTTAAAAAATTCTTCAAAATATGACAAGGAGGATCAGTGTTAAACTGCATGTAAGATACATTGTTTTCTACAATTTATGTTCTTATTACTTTATTTTTCCTATATTAAGGGTAGAGGAGGCTATCTGGGCAACAAGGATTAACAAAGATAGAGGAAAAAAAGTAAAGGTGCATTTCCAGTGTTTTGTTATTGGGCTTTACCAAAGAATTTAATAAGCTGAATTTTCCTATTAACACAATTGAAAATTTAATGAGCTTCTTAATTTATGACTTCACTAGGCTTGAATTATAAAACAATAACACAAGCTGCACGCTAATTGCCTGAGTGTGTCTGAAGATGACAGTGTGTTTAGGCTTTCACTTTAGCATCTAATCTAAATATATTAACAAATAGCACAAAAATCATTGGAGTTGTTCAAAGAGACAGGACAGAATTAATTATTTTTTGTGACAAACAAAACCATACTATTAAAGCATTATCCTTACTGTTACATTCCACATTGTGGTGGAGAATCTCCAAGCTCTTTGCTTAATATTAATTGCTTTGTGGCACCCTTGACAGCTTGTTAAGAAAAATTCTTCCCACTAAACCAATAACCAGAAACAAGATCAAGCTGGCACTATCATGAAAATTTAGGGTCTGAGCCAGGTCTTAAGGTACAAAATGGACTCGGCTCTTTTAAATGTGCCTGGAGCTGTAGACAAGTATCTCTTCAGAAGACAGAGCCTTTTCTTTGCCCTATTCTGTGACACTACAGCCTTTTTCTTGAATGACTTTCCCATTCATTTCAAGACTTCCTGGGGCTATACAGTTACCAGAAAGGTCACTGTGCTGGTCGACTATGGGTCAGCAAAAGCATTACAGCTGGGAGTCCCTGTAGACTTAACACAGGGCAGTTTCATGCAATGTTTTAAGCTCTACCTGATCTACACTGCCCAGAAAACAAGTGCACAACACAACAGCTGGGTTCGCCTTGCTCCGGCCAGATGATCTTACCAGGACACATCCTCACTACAGCAAACTAGTCACAAAGGATATTTTACATTTCAAAACCTAAGTTTCATACAGATCTCCCATTATCCCAAACAAAAGTTTTCCTACCAGATAGACATTAATTCTTAATGTTTTCTTTTTTTAACAGTTTTATGGTGTCTCATAACAGTTTAACGGTAGTGTTAGCTGCAAAATTGTTATATTACTTTGAAGTTGACATGTTCTGTTAACTTTATTTTTTAAAATTACTGTCTGTACTGTTTTCTTCAAAACAGAAAATACACTGTATTGGTTCTGGCTGAGATTAAAACACCTCATATTGCATTAGTAGCTAGGGGGGAAGTGGTTGGTTTGGGGTTTTTTAAACATATTATGCATTGACACTTCTAATAGTCATAAAAATTATATTCCAGGAAATACCATTATAAGAGAAACTGAATATTCCCAAAATGAAAGTTTCCTAAATTAATCTGGTGTCTTCATTTCACCAAAAGTTACATTCTAACCTTGAGTCAACAATCCTGTTTTCACCTGGGTCTTAACTGGAAAAAGCAGTACAGTAAGTTTTTTTATTTTGTCCTTGGGAAGATGTGGTTATTGCTTAATTACCTCTACTGCTGCACTTTGACACCTGGAATAACGCTATTCATAAATTTGAGTAGTTATTGTACCTGTCTGCCAGTCGTCCCGTCAGGTGGTGGTAAAGGTAGGGCAGACTCAAAAGTTTCAGAGTTCAAGTTCATTCCAGTCCCACACAAATCAGCTGCTTACGTATGTTAAGCCTCGCTTGTATGACAATAGTTCTCTCTCCAATAGGACAATTGGTAACTTTTTTGCCACAGAGGTCTAGAAATTTTAAAAAGGAGCAGATTTCTGGGCTTTCTGGTTGCTGTAAGAAGGTGTGCATCATGTTTTCAATTATACTAGCTATGCTGTCAGACAATTTATTGCAAGAATACAATAAACTCATTGCAAGTGATCTCAATAGCATAGGGTAGTTCCTACTGCAGGAGACAATCTACCTACTTCATATGTTTACGTGCATCGTTGTTGGAACTAAGTGATCTGGAAGGCTATGGATCATTAATTGATCATCTAACATTGCTTAATTTACTACCAAGACAAGCAAATAGTTTGTATCAGTCAACTTACCGACTGAGAGAGAGAGAGAGAGGGCAACTCCTAGTTTTTGCAGACAGGCTCAGAGTTTGAGAAAGGGAATGAAAAGATGGAAAAGAATGATGCCATTTATGGGCATTAGTATTCAAACTGTCTTCCCCAGTCTGTCCCTTTCCCCTCCTCCTCCCTCTAAAGAAAACGCGTAGGGGAAGAACATGAGCAGAAGTAGTTGCAGGGTCTAACAGTGCCATTTGTCACTGCCAAGATTCATCAGTGATAGAGGATTACAAGAGGGAACAACTGAAAGGTTAAGGATTTATCTAGAACATCTGAAACGGATATTAAACTGAGATTTATAGCAAAGCACTTAATGAAAATTAATGTTTACTGTCTTAGCTATTGTAATACTGGAAACAGAAGGAAACTGGTTCTTTTCCCAGGAGCCACCATTGACCTCTTCCACTGGCTAGCAACACCTAAGAGCAGGTACACATGTTTAACATGTATTGTATTTTTACTTCACTGGGCGGAAACTTAGAAAAGTACATTGATAAGGGTGGAGCATTGTAAGTGCAGGGATGAAGGCTTCTAGAGATACCTCTGAGAACCGGGTTTTAAGTGCCTAAATGTGGTTCACTGCCTGCCAAGATTAAGACCTACAAGCAATAAAGACTTTTATAAAGCTAATAAAGGCAGCTTTATTGGTTTTGTAGAGCCATCATCAGCATTTTCTTTTCAATATCTATCTAATGACATGCTTTTTAAGAGAGTTATATGCTTGTAAAGATCAATGAAAAAATAACGGACCATGAGCAGAAGTATTACAAGCCTGACATCTTCATGCCCATGCTGTTATGCAGGTTCACCTTAATCTGATGAGAGATGGTGGTACTACTGTACGAGCTTACTTTTAGGAAGTGAACCACATAAACCAGACAGGTTTTTAGCTTTAACTACATAACACAGTTATGAATTGTATAGAGTTCTAGAAGAACCCTTTCTTCTTTTAATACAAAATTGCAAAAACAAAGGCTTTCATATACATTAAAAATAGCAGCTTCAGCTATAAAAAGAAAGAATAAAAAAAGGAAGAAGAAAATCATTACAGATTTCCATGTTGTGCTTTTTGCAGTAAGCATACCTTGTCTATTTTTTCTCTGAATTTGAACAATGAAAATCAACTAAAATATTTTCTGCTCTTATTAAATTATGTTTAACAAGGTTTAGGTTCTTAGTGCTGGAACTTACTGTCTAAAACACTACACAGATTTTTATTTAATTAAAAAAAAAACTTTTACTTGGAATGAAATCAGCCATATTCTTATAAAAATATAGGATACTATGTTCATTACTACCTCTCTCAATTTCAATAAGAGTGATGCATAGAAGAAGGGAATTTTTATTCAATAGTTTTGAACTAGTAGCAGCATTTTACATGTCATGAATATCTGGACATTTAGTTGCATTAAAGAAAACATTAAATACAGATAAATATAACTAAATACAGTTGAAACTAATGGGATTCTTCGCTTGACCCAGGGTTTCTGTATTACTTCAGTATTCAGTAATTCTCTCATTCAATAACAAGCGAATTAGGGTTCCTCGGTCCCTGTGTAGTTTTAAGTCAAGAGAAATCCCTATCTGGATTTCTAATTATTTGCAAGTTTATTGCTTAAACAAAGCCACATACAGATAAGGGAAGGCAGAAAAATATTCAAAACATTAGAAATCTTAACAGGCACTTCTCTCTTAAGATGTTTGCGTATATTCATTTTGGTTATTGTGATGCCTTTAGGGTGTTGAAAGAGAAGAAAGAGAACCATGAGAACAAGGAGGCAGCACAGTTCTATGGGGGAAATTGGTGCACAGCAATAAAACAGACTAATTCCTTTTGGTGGACTCAGAGGAGTATGGCTTAAGCAAAGATACTACAGCTAGGTTTAGATCTCTGTAGCCTTAAAAAAACAGGGAAAAATTTATTTGCATTATTTTACTGACAAAGGTGAAATCATCACTAAAAATTACTGGAACAGGCTTATTTTATACAGCACTAGTTATGCAGGTTTTCAGAATATGACCAGAAAGTATTATTTCAAAAAAACCATTAAAGCCTGTTGACTTAATAGCCACATATCCTATCCACATCCAAATTAGTTTGAAACACTCTATAGAACCACATAAAGTTTACGAGCTGACATACTAAAAATCACTCAAGTGGTTCATATATACATAAATCCAACTTTTGCATGGAATATTTCTATCCTCTGCATCATTTAGTCCACTGTGACACTTTAGGTGAGATAGGATGCGAGGCCAAACAACTGGATAATGATGTTTGAAAATCTATCCCATCAAAGGAGCGTGCACAGTAAGAGCATTGGAAAAATGTCTGTGTCAACAGTATGTCCATCAACATTAACATATAAACACAGACGGAACTTGGAAAAAATTTCCAAGACAAAGAAGGTAGCACAAAATATGACAGGAAAACCTTTTGGGCAGAAGTTTGGGGGGAAAAAAAAAAAAAGTCATTCTTTGTTCAAAAGCACTGCTTGTGATCAGCAATATAATCCTCAATTAAGGAGACCACTGTTATAAAGTTTGCAGAGCACCAACCACTTATGTTCTTGGCCAGTCAGTTAACACACAGTTCACTCCTCTGAGGAAGGCACATTCTTCCTATTTTATAGCTCTGGAGACTGAAGCAGAGAGATTTAGTGATGAACCCAAGCCTACAGACCAAGTCAAGCATGCTAAGCTCATAATTTTATGTCACATAAGCTTTGAAACCTACCACCTCACCAACTGTTGAAAATTAAGCCTATTTAAAACATAATCAGCAAAACACAAAATGAGTGTTGCCCGTGTTAAGTAATAAACTCAGAAATTGCCTGACTCATACTTAACCATTTACTAACAGCAGATTACTTAAGAATTTGTCTTCTATTAATTCACTCCAAGACAGTATCTGCTGTCCTGTGATTTGACAGAATGCATTTTTAAGAAACACACCATTATGAAATACAAAATTAGTCACTACATCACTGGGTCTCTTGAGGACCCAGTGTTGCAAAAATATGTTCAGACTTAATACCAGAGGTTCTGTGTCTAAACTTGCAGGATATTATTGCTTCTCTGTAAAAATAAAGAATGCAATGAATCATTTAGTCTTACAGTAAGTTCCCCAAGCTAATACACCAGTACGAAGCTGGAATGGCTGGTAGCTGATTTCAATGTATCGGCAAGAAACACACTCGCTAAAGACCATGTTGCTTATCTTTCCTACAGTGTATTTCTGTTATTACGAGTGTAGTTTGAAAGCCTTGTCTGAAGAGTCTGACAGTCACCAAGGAAATCACTCACATTGCTTCTTCCAGCACTTGCTGCCAACAGCTTGGCAATTACCACCTTTCTTAATGTGGGAAAAAAGGAAAATTATATCAGTTGATAATCTGGAATCTCATTTGTTTACAACCAAAACTGAGCTACGGATTCAAATTTAAGTAGTAAACTGACATCAGATCAAGCTTCCCATAATTTTAATGATTTGATTTTATTCATACAAGATACATTCTTCTTCTATAAGATTATCAGCCCTGTACCACATACAAACCACACAAGTGAAAATGCAGGTTCCTCAAGTTTGTCTGTAATTGGCATGACAGATTCTCTGAGAAATATACTCTGTAGAATTTCACTTTTGTTCAAACAAACCAAATACACAAGCAGTTATGGGAAGGGATTCAAAGCCATACTACCGTATATTTTCTCAAAATAAATGGAATCTTTATGTCCTGTATAGCAGAAAATATAGAAAAGCTATCTGAAATTGCATGTGGTGTGCCTTTGCAAGTTTCAGTTCATTTCAGCTCCACCAAAGAAAGTTTAGAGCATCTGTGAAAACAGAATCTGAGGTAGCATGAAAAGCATAAAACCCATTCCTGCCAGAAGGCCTTCATTGCTTTAAGATGAAAAAGAAAACCTAAAAGGGGTAAAAAAAGAAAGCAAAGCTAGATTTGCATCAGGAAACGCAGACAGACATTTAAATTCATTCTAAATGATGATGTAAAATTTTTTTTTATTTCTGACTTAGTCCTTATGGTATAGTTTCCGACATCTTCACTTTTTCAATAGTTAAAGATTCTCCTACAGGGTATTATGACAGTTTTTAAAATGCTGTCCCTCTTTATGCAAGTCGAAAAGGTTGGAAACCTGTGAGAATGTGTGAAATAGTGATGTTCTTTTCCATATATCTTCCTGATGGTTTTAATTTTTCTTGAGTCAGACACACAAAGAAATGAAAAAAGCATGACCAAAACTTCATTCCAAGTATACTTTAACACATATTTATCGTCTTACATTAAAGTTCTTGCAGAAACAAAAAAAGTCACTGACAATTTTATCCAATATTTTTTCTTTAATAAAATTTAACAGGAAGAAACTAGCTTTTTGCAAGCCCATTGTAGTTTTCCAAAATACATGGTTTCAGTGGAGCAGCACTAACTTCCCAATCCTTTTTGGGAAAAATACAGTGAGAAGACACAGCATGAGCAAAAAGATTAGGAGAGCAGTTTACCATCACTTTAAAAAAAAAAAAAAAATTGATAATGCATTACTACTCACTCACCAAGGAACTGATCCTGTACCCACTGAAGTAAATGCTAAATTCTTCATAGCTGAAAAGGCAGTCATAAATAACTATTGCTTAAACAGGAGCTGTTATAATACTGTAACAAAGGAGGTTTTTTTAAAACCCACACTTCCAATTCTGATTCTCAAAGTAGCAAATCTTCAGACAGTGGAGTTCAGAGGTTTTAAATATTCCATTTCTGAACAATGAGTAATAAAGCTGAAGGGAACTCAGCCACTGGAGTAAAAATACAAATTCTTTTATTTCTCCTCCAACAGATCAACTATAAGACCATGAGAAGACCACCAAATCAGATTTTCAAATAGTAAAAGGTTTGTTTCTGATGAACACTATACATTTTAAATCTAATAGTCACCTGCAGTTACAATCAAGTCACAACTTTGTGTTTAACATCAAAAGTAGAAATAAAGACTGAAACAAGTTGACTTGTCAAAAGCAAAATATTTATTAATAAACAATTGAGATAAACACAAAAGATTGAGACTTAGAGGCACGTAGTAGAGCTGCATATACTACTCTGAAAGCTTTAAAAACAGGTCCTATCTAGTGTTTACACATAAGAGCACAACCTGTATGCATTCTCAACAAAAACTCAACAAGATATTAAGTAGCTCAGTAAAAAGTCCACATCTGAAATGAAAGAATTGCATTTCAGATTAAACAAATAGTCAGATAGGTGAAGTCCTGTATGTGCATAGTTTTCTGCTACAATCCTGGGGTTTAATCAGCACTAGAGCAGAGGCATCAAAATAGAGTTACAATATTGCATTACGCTGTGTAAGCCACATGTCCAGTCAGTGGTGTGATTCATTGTCACAAAACAGTCCCATCTGTAAGATGACTGTCTCAGAAGACTGAATTAGAGCAGCATATTACTTCAGAGATCCTTTAGTCAATGCATAATAGAGAGAATGAATTGTATATAATTGTATGCAATGTACTGAGGGAACCACGAATGTATTGAAACGCTCTGAACAGTGATCATCGTCGAAAAGCCTTCTGTGAAATCAGACCCAATCACACACTTTCATCAGTTAAATAAAAGTTAACATTCCTAGCTAACCATATTCAGCAACCAACTGGCTACTCGCTGTTTGGATGCACTGATTTACATAGTCAGACGATTCAATTGTCATAGCAACTGTATCCCACATTTGGGTTCTCAAGGTAGATGCAAACAATTCAATCCCAGTTCATATGGCCCCTTCTTGGGCTGATGCACCATTCTGCCTTGGGATACTAGAAAAATTATATGAAGTATTATTATGCATGAATGAAAAATGCAGATGTGGCCATAAAACGGCAGTGGCAAGGGGTTCTCACTTCGGGTACCACTGAATGGTTCAGAGTGCCAGAGAGAGGCAAATATACTACAGCCCTGCTGGTTCCTGCAGCCCAGGCAGTGGGCTGCACAGGAGTAAGGGGCACCTATAGGAAACAGGGAAGAGTGACCAAATGCAGAATACCTGCCTTTACTCCCTGCCATAGCAGATGTGACCCCTTTAGGAGACCAATGTTGCTCATCCAGGTGTGGAGATGAAGAGAACAATCACCAGTCCTCGCAGAAGGCTATTTTTGTTTCACCCACTATCTGAGGTATACTGCCTCACCACTGCTGCAGCTTCTCTTCTACTTCTCCATCAGCTCCCATGTTTTTCAGTTGTGCAGGGGAGAGGAAGGAAAATGCAGTGACCTGGCAGAGGCAATGACTAGTAAAGTGAACAGAAGAGCCAGGTGGATATGGGAAAGCCATTTACTTCAGCAGCAGCTCCCTGTGCATCCCATCCAGAGTATCTGCAGTTAACTGTGGCTAGAAAAATAATGCTAGGATGGAGATGCACTGGGAAGCGTGTAGGGAGAGAGGCACCAAAGGTCTCCCTCCAAGGCCAATACCAAGCTGTAAATGGATTGGAGCCCAAGACATCCAGTTCCTAACGGTAAGAGTTGTGAGCAGCGATTAATAGAGCAAATGTCCTTCAAATCCCACTCCTGCTGAATTGCCTTTTAACGCCCACATGATATAACGCTTCGTTAAGCTCAAACCATATGTTCTATAAGCATCTGAACCTGCAAGACACTCACACACTACGTGAAGCATTAAGTACCCTCAGCAGTGCATGTCCATTTTAGCACAGTCTAGTACAAAACAGCTTAGACCTATTGAGAACCACCAATCCTTATCTGATATGCAAGTGTGTCTTCCCATTTGCATTCTGAATAGGTTTCTCTGTTCATTTCAAATCTTCCTGGGAAAAGTCTTCAGTCTCTCTCTCTGTTCAGTACTCTTTTCTTAAGTTACTATGAATTTCTTCTCCTGTTGCCTAGGGTTAATGAGTCAGAGAGATTTCTCAGGCAGCAAGAAATATTACTCTACTTTAGTGAAGCTTCTTTATCCCATTCACCAGAACAAAAAAACCTTCTCTCTCATTTTAAAAAAAACCTCCTGTCCCCAAGGACTGTCCCTTACACTAAGGTAAGGAGATATTTGACTACTTGTGCAGACATGAAGGCCTGCTTTCCAAGTGTCCTACAATCAATTTTCATTGACATTTACATAGCCAAGGAGAAAACACAAACACCAAACTGCCACTTTACTGATGGAGAAGTGCCTCCTGATATGCCTGGTGGCCTCCATAGGCAATAACAGTATCTGACTGCCTCTTTGGTCTGCCGGCACTCTCTTGCCAGGCATAGACACCACTCTCTCTGCACCTGATTTTTGATGTAGCTTCATGTCATCTGCCACTATAGCCTTGAAGTCCTTTGACACATCATCATCATGTTGTCTGTTTCTTTATTAACTGGACTTGAGAACAGTTCACTGAATTTGTGCTTTGCTTTTGCTTGGTTATCCTTAATTTCTTAAAACAACATTACAACATCTGGAGACTCCACAGTATTAAAACTAGAGACATCTGGGTGGAATAAGTCTGTTTCATTCTTCTCTGTTTTAAGTACATTTCTCAGGGCTATCTTGGAGCATGTCTCCAATTTCTTGGAGAAAGCACTGTTGTTATTTTCAAGGATGTAAAGGTATGGCGTCTGCAACATGCTTTTGGTGAAACATGCTACTAAAAACAAATCCCTCAGCATGGTGTCCAAAGTAGAAAAATGCAATCATAGCCTTGGTGGAGGGTCATTACAACTCCTTCTCCAGGCAGAAAGGAAGCGTACCTTTTTGGAAGACTCACTTCACACAAGCTATGCAAAGTATGCCATGAGTATAGCAGAACTCCCAAACCAAATACCACTGAAGTATGTCTTCCCCTTACTTTTGATTGCAAGTTCATCCCTAAAATATCTGTATCCTCACTGAAAGCAGGAACTGGGAAGAACAAGAGAAAGATTGTTACTAAGTTCAGTATTCATTTGTGTGAGACCTTGGAGATACAGGCAAAGGTCTGGATCACTAAGTGATGTAACAAGGCACAATCCCTTCAGAGTGGAGAGATCTGTACTATTCCCAAATCAATTTCAGGATATATATACCTGTCTTGCCACTTTCGACTTCATGGCTTTTTCTTGAATTACCAGTGATTACTCAATCATTTATCTTCCTGGATAGCATCTTAGGCTGACTGTATTTAGTCAATGAGTAGGACAGTTCTCCAGAAAAACATTATAAACTTTAAAACTAAATAATGGCCACTTTTTCTAGCTTTACACACACACAAAAAAGTTAAATCGTGAGTTCCAAAAGTTTCAGAACATCTTAAAATGGCCTGCACTTACCCTTAAAAAGTTTCAAGCTTGCTAAAACTCAAGACTAGCACCTTGACTCTTCCTACCTGGGTTTCCAGCTCTGGACAAGTCCTAAGTACCACATAATGTCACATGGATACTAGAAGTAGTCAGCATTCAATTTTTGAGCAGAATCATTTCCCCCTCATTCTTACCGATATGAAAGTCAATCCAAGACACTATTCTTATGCAAGCAAATTGTTCTACCAATCAGTCCCTAAAATCTGGCTGGAGAAGGAATGTAAGTGAGGTCCTTAACAGGAAGTCTTCCACAAAGGAGAAGAGTAGGGCCAATGAGAACTAACAGAAAGTCACCACTGTCCTTCAGTTGCTCGTTAGTCAGGAATAAAAGGCCCAGCAAAGAGTTCAACCCCTCACACCCAGCTTTCCCAGAACTGTTCTCTCCTGCTTGTTTCTCACAGGTCATGAATCAAAGTCTGCCCAATTATCACCTCTTTTGCAGCACATTTTGTAGCTAAGTTGCAGATGTTAACTTTTTTTTTTAAATACTACATATTGATCTCATATTAGGAAAACTTGTCTAGTAATTAAATATGAGAATAGGAGAAAGGGAAACCATATCAGTTCCAGCTAATTGATTGTAACATAATAACAGATAGCATTTGGATGCACATCTGTGGTATTTGATCCACAGTCAATCTATCAAATCAGTGGTCTTCATCACTCAGAGGCATGTCTGTGTATATCTACCTTTTAAGTTTTGCCTGCAGCCTTCTCTTTCCATTTGTGTTTTCTCTCCCAAAGAAACGTCTCTACAGAGTGACACGAAAGCAGTCCAGAATTCTACCTGTATTACTTTGTCTTCCCTCCAACAGAAAGACCAGTTAAGTGGTGCAGGTCCTTTAGTGTCCTCCTTGCACAATTTCTTGAAATGTTTCTGGGGTTCTAGGTGAGCTATTCTGGCTAGCTAACCCCTCCACTACAGTCACAAGTTAAATGAAGTGCTTGCTTGAGATTCAATGAAACTCCTCTGGTCACCTGAATAGTTCTTACAGCCTACTAAATATAAATGCAGTACTATATTTTAAACCTTAGCTTTTACTTTTTAAAAAACCCGAATAAAGTGTAATGTCCTTGTCAAAGTCATACTATGAAGGAAATATGCAAATATTAAATAGGAGAATGAAGAATAAGTGAAAGGTATTAAGTAGAAATTGCAAGTAACTGCTGACAGTGCCTGAAAGCTAATGATGCTAATTAACGATATTCTCAGGGATAAGTCCACAGAAGGAATGGGGGATGCAATAGCACAGGCTTGACTTTTCTGCTTTCTTCATAGAATTCTCATTGAATATAAATTAAGTCAGAAAATGGCACTAATTATGATGGCTAAACAGCAAAGAGAAGGCAAAGTAAACAAGTAGTGGTACCTTCCTTATAATAAATTCACAAACAGCTTCTTATATTCATTCAATTAAAGTTGCAATATAAAGGTACTATGCATTTCCCTTTCCTTTACTGGCTATCAGGGAAGCAGACCAAGTATAATTTACATGATTATTTAGTCAAGGAGTGTTAAGTTCTAAAATGTACTGAATCCATCTATGAAAAAACACAGTAGTATGTGTCTGTCTTTAAGGGTTCATATACCTGTTCAATTAGCATGTTGCGAGTCAAAGAAGTAGCAGGGGTTTTGAATTCCAAGTAATGCAATAATATTCTCTTCAAACAACTTACAATCTCAACAATAGAGTAGAGGACAGATGAAAGAAAGCCTCATTACAAAATCTGAATATAAATTAATAACTTTCTGCACAAGACTAACACTACAGTTTCAAACAATACTCACCTAATAAAGTCACTGCAGATATGTAGGTGGTAGGGCTTACCAGGTAGTCACAGCAACACTTTAATTGGGTTTTGATTCAAAATGCATTTATTACTCTAAAATGCTACCATTTCTGTTTCTGCTTCTCTCTTGCTTTGACACTGATGCATCAAAAAATTTGCAAGGCAAACCATATCAAAACAATTATTTCTCACATGAAGTTGTGTTTAAAACAATGGAAAAATAAACAAGTTTCAGGAGATGGTATTTCTTACTAGTATACTTTAAAAAAATATGTACAGCAAAACAGACATGACACAAAGTTGCCAAGAGGTACAAAGCTCTTATGAGGGGGAAACAACAGCAGGAGGATAGCTTGGGTGTTTTATCTGAGAAACATTGCGTAGACATAAACACTACACTCAGGTGGCACCCACATTTAGAAACACTGGGTACCACCTCCATACTATGATCTTTTACTCCAAGAATACCTTACTGGAACAAGCAGAGAAAGCTGTGCATGAAGGATAGCCCAAGTTAAAATGTCAAGAGGGACATTATGTCAAGAGTATTGGCTACAAGGGAGTTAATCAGAGAATCAAGAGGGAAGCAATGACAACATGGCAGCAGCCACAACTCAGTGAGTGTCGTGCTTCAGAATGATGACTTTGTGCACTTTTGCTTGATTCAGACATACAGGATTGGCTACTGGTACCACAAACGAACTGGGAATATCAAGTTCTTTAACAGTATGAAAGTCCTCAAGTGACAAACATTGAAAGTCATTTAACATGTGTACTGATCTCTACTTTGGTTCCCCCATTTGTAATTTTTCTCTTGTTCAAACTGATGGATGAACCTAATGCTTTTAATTATTTCCAGGGTATGCCCTTCAGAATTGCACTGCTTTCCCCATATAGTACTTCTGTCCAGAGACTCCCTTACTTCATTAAGATGGAAAGTCATTTCAGTCACAAAAAGCCAGAGTAATCGTGTTTTAATCAACTGAAGTGCACAGAAGCTGCTACCATCATAAGGACCCCATGACACAAATGCAGCACAATAGTGCATTGCCTGCTGCCTGTGGGATGGAGAAACTGCAGATTTGCCTGGTTTAGAAATAGGAAGCTAACGGTTTCACTTAGATTCAATGCTTACCTCTCTGAAGCTGACTCTGATTGAAAAGCACAAGATCAATATAAAGTAATTCAGTTTGCGCACAATACTTGCACAGGAGAAGGGAAAATGAGGGTGAATGGCTATCTTTTTGGGGAAGTATTCTACTTCGCCACAACGACTGCTTAAGAATAAGCCACAAACCAGAGTTCAAAGTTCCTGAAATAGATTGCATTTAAACTATTAAAAATTACATGCTTGGCAATGGTAGGATTGAAACAAAAAGCTAAGAACTCGAGAAGAATGAGTTACCTGATTTACAAAGGAACTCACATATGAAAGAAGGCTCATAAAGATATAAAACCCCTAACTCTCGGTAGTTTGGCAAACTTGTCATGCCTTCCCAAAACAGGGAAAAAAGCAGCTCTTTATGCAAAGAGTCATGCTTAACTACTTAGAGCTCCAAAGGGCTACTTTGGAGATTGGGAAATAGCCACAGAAACATTGTATCCATCCTCCTCTGCACAAAGGAAATAACAATCAAACTTGTCCATTAGGTTTTCAGATTCCTTAAATCAGCAAGATGGACTTAAGAGTCAGGTTCTTTGCTGCAAAGCGTAATGGGAGACTGATGTTGTGTACCCAAACCACAGAGGCACAAGAACATAAGAAGGTTTAGCATTTGCACAGCAAACAAATAAACATTGTTTTATCTAACTGCACTCAAAAAAGAAATATATTTTTTCCATAAATCTTACTTCAAATGCAGTATATTTTTATTAGATTGAAAATGCAATCTTTTCAGATTTTGCTGTTAATGAACATCCCTCTGAAGACTATGAAATACCACAGCTAGATTTTCCCTATAAGAGGTTTTGGGGTTTGGTTTTTTCGTTTGGTTGGTTTTTTAGCATCAACATTGCTGGCAAGGACAATGATAAAGAGATAGAACACAAGTAAGTTTCAAATTGAGAAGGATCAATTAAAACGAAATTAATCAAATGCAGACATTCTTGTTTCTGGAATTATTACAAACTTAGCTTTTGTTACACCCTCAAAAGTGCTGGATCACAGAGTCAGAGCAGAGACTGAGAATTCTTTAGACAGGGAAAGAAAGGTAAAGGGAAGGAAATTAGTGGAAAGAATAGAAGCATGAATATCGAGAGCAGGAAAAGGGCCGTGTTTGTATGTGTGTGTCAAAAACAGAGATTGTAGAAAACACTGAAGAGGACCCAATAACTGCATCTGGAGAAATACTAACATTGCACCATAGAAGCAAAAAGAACTACTCTCAAGTTAACAGTCCTTGCTCTCCATCACGGCTATAAAAATCGGACTCCCCTGGAACACACACAACCTACCAGAGGCAAAAATACGTCATTCTCACAGTGAGGTTCTTCAAGAAGTTGCAGCTTCACATTGCGTGCAGCCCAGGTGCCCCACAATGAAGCTTACTGAAGGATCCTTCTCTCGGCAGCTCAGTCCTCAGCTCCACTGGGCCGGCTTCACACAAGCTGGAGATGTTTGTACAGCCCACAGTCCACTGACACATAGCACGTTAAGGATTCACACACACCCCCAACTGCCTGGAGAGCCTGTAAGTGAGAATCCGATACATCCAGAGATGTGCAGCAGAAACCGGGCCCCAAAACCACGGTCTTCAGCGGATAAACTAATCTCATTACTCGAGCAATCATCTGCAATGTGGTGAACTGAACATCATGATCAGAAGTCAGATACCTGCATTCTAATCTAGACATTACTAAAAACTCACTGTATGAGTCTGGATTTCAATTTTTCAAAGTAAGATTTGACCAGTAACATGGGGGTTTCAGACAATCAGTAACTGAGTTTGTAATTCAAAACATGACAACCTAAAAATCAGACCAGTTCGGCAAATGCAGCTATTAGCCTCTGCTTCTCACATGTGAAAAGCTGGAATAGTAACAAATAACTTACTACACTTTGTGGTACAAAGTAAAAAAAAAAAAAAAAAAATCACTACATGGTACATACTGTAGCAATAGATATCAGAATAAAAAGTTTACAGTAACATCTAAGGTTTTTTCCAGAAAAGATGCATTACAAATGAGTTCCCCAATAATTCACTCTTGCAATTCATACATAAATAAAATCATTCTTGCCATATATATAATTATTCTGCCACCGAATACATAAAGGTGCTGTAAAAGTGAAAGGTGCTATGGAGAGTGCGTTTGCTTTCATTTCAAGAGCGACAGACAGATTCTTTGGTCAAATTGCAAGAGGCTCAAGGTTTTCTTTCATGCAAGCTGTCATTCATAGAGAATACAGTAAAATTTGTTTGTGTTATCTTTACCATTGCAACAATTAGTGTGAAACTGACATGAAAATAGACATTCTGTCTCAGAAATACATGGCTTCACAAGTCTCTGTAAGACATAATGATGCCTGTCCTGTCACTAAGCATTTAGCTTTGACAAGAGCTCCGCAGTGTATCATTTAACCAAAGCATTCACTGTAAATGTTTACTCATCTGTGGGAAGTGACAATGCATACTTGCAGCTTCACTGGGGACTCAGAGAAGTTACATTATATAGATTCACTGGATAGGTTTGCTTCTTTCTTGACGCACAATTTAAGATGTGCTACAGCTTTGCTAAGCCTTCTTTACTTTGCCTCAATTTCATCTGTATTAAAACGAGGTACTGTGTACGTAGCATAGATGGGGACTTTTGAGTGGGTTTTCCCTAATCAAATAAACTATAAATTTTAAATATAAAAAGGATATATACAAAGCATGCAATTAAGAGAGAACAAACTTTATATGTGTGTATTAATTAGGTCTCAAGTTCAAAATAAAAGCATTTTCTAATAAGAGGTTTATCTATTTTAAAAGTATTCCAAATACGTACACTACATATATATAAAACCAAATAATTTACAATGGTAGCAACCTTAAAAATAATTAAATTTCTTTAAGGAGTAACCTAATTCAAATATGTAAACAATTTGACACCAAAGTAAGTTAGTATCAGAAATGAGCAGTTCTTTTATACTGTACAAGCTGAGTTCATTTTAAATCACAAAAACACCTGGAAAAAAATGATCTGACCAGTATTTTGGGGAAAATCCTTTTCAAACTAAAAATTTTTCAGCTAATCAGAATTCCGAGTACTAGTCTACTATTCATTCTGCGATTTAAGTACCTGTTGTTGTCTTTGAGTAAAGACCTAAGACTGGGGGGTGTGCAGACAGGACACTTGACACAGATGTTCATGCAATGATAGCGAGAGCCCTTCCAGAGTATATTTCACAAATCAGTTAGGATGAAGCAAACAAGTATACACTGCTACAGAAGCCCATTAAGGGATGGAGTCACAGATGCAGACTTGAAGTTATCACTTTTATTAAAAAATATTTCAGCTGTAGTGTAGTCTCAGAACAGAGGAAAACACCAGAGGCAAACCAAAATTAGGTCTTCAAGCAGAGATAGAGGAGAAGGCAGAGAGGCAAAGCTATATAACGTTACACAGGGAATATAAAGGCCATTTTATTGTGTTGCTAGTAGCATTTAAAAAAAAAAAAAAGAAGAAGAAAACCTCCAATGGGTTTGACTATATGGCAGGACTGGATGAAACATAAGGCTCGTATTTCATGAAAGACAACAAAAGCAGACATAAAACATAGGCCAAGTTTGGGTCTGGAAAATCATGGTCGCACAAGGGAAAGAGAAAAGACCACCATGAAAACCAACATAAATGATATACAATTGATACAATGATTCTGTCTCTCAGCTATTCTCTCTCTGAGCACTAGTGAGATGTTGGTCATTGTCATATCTGGCACCAAACATTTAATGAACACTAACTTCACCTGGGTGCAGCAGACACCAGTGGTTTATTTATGGGGAAAAAAAATAAATTACCATTTTGGCAATAACATCTGAGAGATGGTAAGTAACATGACTAGTAAAGAGATAGCATAACATTAAATTTAGATTTTGATTAGTATAGTAGATCTGTGCAATATAACTTCTGAGTTCACTGCACTTAAGAGGTTTTTTTTCCGTGTAGCTTTAAATCTGAAGTGACAGACTGCATCATGAGAAAGACAGCTAGAAGAAGCCAACTTTAGAAGTCAAATTCAGAAAACATTGAAGATATTGGCAAGTGCTTCACCAAACATTTACATTAAACATGAATTGTTTTTCTGATTACATCTTAAAGCCAGTGAATGAAGAATCACTTTTTAAAATACTCATCTCCTATTAGCATTTATTTTTAATTTTTTAAAGCACAGCATATCAGTGCGAAGTATTAATCTCAAATAAGTTACCATTATGAAACATTACTACAAAAACATAGTTAGTCATAATTAACCACAAAAAAGGTAGGCCTCATACCTGCTCTTTGCACTTCTGTGGGTTTTTTTTTTAATAATTATTATTCATGGCAGATACATACCAACTTTAACAGGTAATTACACAAGGTGCATGAGTTTGCTACAAGCTATCACTGCTGTCACTGAAGTCAGGACAAATGACCACAACTAAACAAACCCAGGGAAAAAAAACTAACCCTTTTACATCACGATCTGGTCACAGCAAATGCTCTGATATTTGCATCTGATTCTGTCCAAAATACTTGCTCAGTTTTCTGATAGGTGACCAAGTCTTTTCTCACCTATCCGCGTTTTTGTTGTGGTTTAACCCCAGTGAGCAACTAAGCACCACAGAGCCGCTCACTCACCTCCCTCACAGTGGAACGCGGGAGAAAATCAGAAGAGGAAAAGTGAGTTAACTCGTGGGTTGAGACAAAGAGTTTAATAGGCAAAGCAAAAGCCGCGCACACAAGCAGAGCAAGACAAGGAATTCGTTCCCACTTCCCAGGGGCAGGCGGGTGTTCAGCCATCTCCAGGACAGCCGGGCTCCACCACGCCTGACGGGGACTTGGGAAGCCAAACGCCATCGCTCCCAACGTCCCCCCTTCCTCCTCCTTCCCCCAGCTTTACGTGCTGAGCGTGACGTCCTGTGGTCTGGGATATCCCTGGGGTCAGTCGGGGTCAGCTGTCCCGGCTGTGTCCCCTCCCAACCCCTTGTGCCCCCCCAGCCTCCTCGCTGGTGGGGTGGGCTGAGGAGCAGCAAAGCCCTTGGCTCTGGGTAAGCGCTGCTCAGCAGTAACGAAAACATCCCTGAATTACCAACATTGTGTTCAGCACAAATCCAGCACAGCCCCATACTAGCTACTGTGAACAAAATTAATTACCCCAGCCAAAACCAGCACAGTTTTCAATTGTGAAAAGCTCAAAATGCTTTCAGAAAGGGAGTGGATTTGCAGACATTGTATGATCTTATCTTTTGGGGAGGGTTGACACAACCATTCTCCTATCTTACACTGGTAGGCATAACTAGTTTACAGTAGGAAAAATATTTAAATATGCAAATTCTTGCCTATACATGTTGACAGAATTGACGGCCAAAGTAAATCTCCAAGATCTGTGACAGAGGACGAGGCATGACTTCACACTACTCAATCCAGTTTAAAGAAAGACCAAAAATTAAATATTTGAGAGCACTAAATTGGTACTGAACAGAATGGTGACTATTGTCTGTAATAATAATGTTATGAGAATTAAGTGGATTATATTACATATATACAAGAAACAAAAAGATATCCACAGAAAATAAGAATTGACCAACCCACAATACCAGACTAAATTTCTTAACTGTGTTAACTTTTCAAAACTGTACCTGATACACATGATTTCTGCCTGTAAGAGAAGAGATAGCATAACAATATTCTGAATTTATAAGGAAAATAATATTTAATTTCAAGCTCTGCTACAAGCAAGCCTAAAGTAAAAGTTAAGCAACTACTCCAACTAGCTGTATTAATGACACCTTAGAGTAGAGGCCAAGCAGCCAACACAAGTCTTGTTCAAGTGGCTTAAAAGTTATGCATTTACGGTTAGCAAAAAAGAAGAGGTTACATCTGCTGACAAACAGAACATTTTTATTGTTTAAACAGATCACCCATTCTCTAGTATCAATTCTTTCAAAGTGGTGGTGTTCAGTTTTTACTATTTTTGGACAGCAGTTTCCATACCTTCATTGCCCTGTAACACATTACACAGCAGTAGAATAAGTGTCATTCTTTAACCAATCACATCAAGAACTGGACAACAACTCAATAATATCTCCTAAAGCCTGGTGCAACACAATCAGTTTTAAGCTTCCAGAACCCACACAAGGATGCTATACATCAGCTCTGTTTCTCTTTAGAATGCACCTTCTGACTTTGTTTTGCCGTTAAACATTTTCAAGAAGCAGCTAGGAAGAGGCTTAAGACTCCTTCTATATGATATCTGGAACTTATTTCTGACAAAGTAAAAAAATATGCCCTTTGCTTTCAATAGGCACAGAACCACAATGTCCCCATCCACCTTAACTTGAGTTTATTGCTAACAAATTGCTGCAGTGGAATTAAAGCTCAAACATGAGCCAAAAGAGTAATGAGCACTGCTAGATGACCTCTAACAGCATAGAAATAACCACAGCAATTTTACTCACTCTACTGTAAACACCAATTTGTAGATCCGATTTAAAAAACCCAAAACATAATTGATCATTTAAGTTGGACTTGCTGCTTTAACTGCAATAAGGTACAATGTGAACTGTGCAGGCACGGTGTTTCTGAGAGCTTTCATAGTACCATGAAAATTAATCTGACGGGACTGAGCTATCTCAGTGATGTTTTCACTTATAGTGCTTTGCAATACCTTTACCTGTAGTTGTCCTTGTCAAAGACACTGTGGATTAGTAATGCAGACTAAGTGTTAATGAAGTCTTCAAGCAGCTGAAGTTCTCAAGCAAGTGACAATGATGATAGCAGTTTTATAAGTTGAAAAAACCCAAACTAATTTCATATTTAAGAAGTGTTTTCCATTATACATTCCTCTATTATTAACTTATACTTAGCAAAGGTTAGGAACAGTAAAGAGATCCTACACATCTGCTAAAGCTGCCTTCTAGGATTTTCACGTTGCTTGTTATATTTTCAGAAAGACATCACTGTAGAAGCCAGAAGATTTGGCAAAACACAATTCTGTATTGTTTTGTCTCTCCAAAACTCTACAAACATTACCTCACTTATACATAACTCCACTGTGTGTTGCTGTGGTTTTACAGCAAAGTATAGTAGTACCTCAATGCAAGCTCTTACTATGATTAAGTACCATACTATCCAAAGTTGGGAGGGGAGGAGAAACAATGCAGCTTTAGGTAAATACACAAAGAATAGCATTTTTTTAAATCTCTAACCTGGGATCACAAATTCCAGCTGCTTCTCGTTCTGCTACTGGCCTTTTAGCTGAGGTTAAGCAATCCCTTTTCTCCATCTCAGTTTCCCCATCTGTAAAAGGGAGTAGAGACATTCACTCCATTTCACAATTGTTATGACATCTATAAAGAGGCCTTCCAAGGAGTATTGTTACTATGAAATATACATTAATTATGATTCATCATTGGTCTATTTATCATTGCATTAACAGAACTTGTTCCTGTTTTCCTTTTAGTTACTGAGAGGACATACCATTATCAGTCCAGCAAAAATGAAACTAATGTTTTTATCTTTACTAAATAATGACTTTAATTTCTTTCTTTGTTTAGGGATAAAATATAACATGGGATTCCAGCAATCAAAGAAAGTAAGTTTTTGGAAGTACATAAGGAAAATTATACCCCTATTCCGAGTATGGAGTACAGATAGAGATGGCTCAGATAAGGCCACTAGACTGGAGATGAAGCACTGAAAAGGAAAGATGCATCAAAGCTTTGCCATGGAGTGCAAGTTTTCCTTTTAAAATATCAATTTGATAAGCTATGCAACTTTAGTTTTATAAGTTTTTTCCTAGACTGGATATCGCTAAAAGATACAGTAAACTTTGCACATATTAATATTCTGTATGAAATCGTACTGATCAAATGAATGTCTTGAGAGGTACTTAAAAATAGGCTAAAGAAAAATACTGGTGAAATTCCTCCATCTAGTGGCTGTTAGCACAGTCACAGCAGCAGTGAATGGCTGCAGTGGGCTGTCACTGACTTCATAGTTAAAAGACAAGTGCAAAATATGCAAAGGAACAACTGTGCAGCTGCCAGCTGTTACCCAAATGCCATTGCCTGGTGAAATCAGTGTGATGTGATTGACATCACTGCATCTCTACAGCTCCAGCTTGACCTTCTGGGTGAAGTTACACTGACAGAAGACATTAAAATCATGGCATTTAATTTTCCTGAAAACTGTAGGTTCATTGTCATCATTAAAGGTGCGAGTATCTAGGAAGTCCGAATTTGATAACCTTGAAATATCAGGCATATCATGACTAAGTAAGATGGAATTTCAGCCACTCTGTAAAGGGTAATATTTACAAATACATCTGCTATTTTACAGAGACAAAAACTTTAACACACCTTTGGCCACCAGAAACAACCTCTGCAGAGTACAACAATCACTCCCAACAACTGAGTACATAGTGTCTTGTATGACAAACTATCAGCCAGTTTCCCAGTCTGCACATAACATACCACCTCCACTACCAGAATAGCCAGCAAAACATTTCAGAAGCCTAAGTTCTGCAACAACTTGCATAGTACTCTAAAAAACACATTTAATACTGATCTGAGTTTTGTATAATAGTTATCAGTGTAAACAAGTCCCCTACAAAATAATATGATTTGATTTTTTTTTCCTTCTTTTGTCATCAGTGCTTTTTGTAATGAATAGTGAGTGTCTCTTTTAATCCCTTACTCTTGAAGAAGGATGCGGCAAGATATAACCTCCATGGCAGCCCAAGTTTAAGTTACCTACAGTATCACTTTTTTCAGCTGACAGAGACTTGTAAAATCACTAATACGATTAAGGTTAAGATGCCACCTTGAAAGAGCATGACCCTACTAATCCTCATACTGTACATCTTAAAATTAATCCAGTATCTTATTTTTGAAGCCAGTTGTAAATATTATTAGGGAGCAAACAAAGACTGATAATCAGAAATTTACAATTTATAAAATCACTAAATAAATGTTAAGTATTTTGGGTAAGCCATAAACATTCTGTAATTACAGCTTTCTCTGTTGAAACACTCCCTTGTGGTTCATATGCCACTCAGCTCCCAGGTGAGTTCTCAAAACAGAGATGACATGTAGTTAAACTGTGTCCAGAACCTAATCTTAGTCTTAGAGGCATAGACACGTAGACAGGGATTTAATTCAGCTGCTTTGAGAAGCAGCAAGTAATGGAGCACATCCAAGCTGTATGCCAGAATAAGTATTAACCAGCGAGATCCACCTAATGAAAGAGAGCAGGTCCCAGAAACCCCTTATCTATAGACCTGCTTTGCTTCCTCTGTTTTCACTTGCCCAATGCCAGCCAGAGCTCCGTTCACACCCTTACTGCTTCTCGTCACGTCTCAATCGCTTCGGTCCCAGGCTCACCTCACTCGAGCCTCCCTCTGGGGTCCCTATTCATGCTGATCTCACCAAACCCACTTCTCCGCAGAGCCTCCATGTTCTCACCACAGTCCTTTTGGCTTCCCTCTTCCCACTCCTGCTCCCTCTTCATCTTCACTCCACTTTACAAACACAATAAAAAAACCTCCTGTTAGGCTTCACTCTGCACAAGTGCCCTCACCACAAAGATAAGCTACTGAAAGGGCAGGCTGGGAAACAGAGTTCTGTGACAACAGGGAGTCTGGAATAATTCAGTCAGTTCTCAAAATACTTGGATGTCTTTGAAATTTCCATGAAAGGTAACATACCAAAGACAAAAGTACCTAAGACAAAAGTACCTATCAGTCTGCGTACAGGCACCACCTAAAATACAGTTAAATCCAAATCTGAACTGGAATTTACGAGTTCAGGCTCATCTCAGCCTTTGGGTTTCACATAAGCACAGCACAAGATGACAAGAGAAAAGTCTGTACCACAATGTAGGCACAGCACTGAGGACTTGTGGCAATGCATTTTGTTGTACAATTCTGCTGAACTCAGAGTGTATGAAAGATCCACATTAAAGTTGTACAAGCTGTTAATAGTGACAAACACTTTCTCATTTACTAACATCTTTAATCTATTTTTCCCCATTAGGACTGTGTTTCCAGCAATAACCAGGATAGAATAAGAAAAAACACTGCAGATGGAGTAGCAATGGTAAAGCGGAACGATTCATTACACCTATCTGAAAACGTGCCCACTAAGCTCCAAAGCACAGACAGAGGGCAAAGCAGCATAATGTTTGCTATGAAAGATCAACAGAAAGGTGAAGAAATTAATTCCATCAGGCTGCATAAACGGAGGAGGAGATTTATAATTAAAAAGAGCCCAATTTTGATTTCCATGAACAGCTCCATTCTCAACCTGCCCACACTTAAATCTGAGGATAGAAACAACAACAAGTGGAAAAGTCTTTATCAGATCCAAAGAGAAAGAAAGCGGATTATGAGGGAAACTTGTTCTAAATATAAGAGTAATAATAGAAGAATAATCACCCCTTACCATGTTTCTAGAATATTTGTAGAAGATAAATATAGAGTTTTATACTGTGAAGTACCAAAAGCCGGCTGCTCTAACTGGAAACGGGTACTCATGGTTCTTAACGGGCTGGCTTCTTCCACAAAAGACATACAGCACAACACAGTGCACTACGGAAACTATTTAAAAAGACTGGATGGGTTTGACCACAAAGGAATTTATCATAGGCTCAACACTTACACAAAGATGCTTTTTATTCGTGAACCTTTTGAAAAGCTGGTATCTGCATTTCGGGACAAGTTTGAACATCCAAACAATTACTACCACCCGGTTTTTGGAAAAGCCATCATTTCCAGATACCGTGTCAATGCCACCAAAGAAGCATTAAGGACAGGCTCTGGAGTCCAATTTAAAGAGTTCATTCAGTATCTCCTGGACGTACATAGGCCAGTGGGTATGGATATCCACTGGGATCATGTCAATAGGCTTTGCAGCCCATGCTTAATAGACTATGACTTCGTTGGGAAATTTGAAAGTATGGAAGAAGATGCAAACTTTTTCTTGCACTTAATTGGTGCTCCACAAAATTTAACCTTCCCCAAGTTTAAAGACAGGCACTCCAATGAAGAAAGAACTACTACTAAAATTACACAACAGTATTTTGCACAGCTTTCTCCTTCTCAACGACAACGAAGCTATGACTTTTACTATATGGATTACTTGATGTTTAACTACTCAAAACCTTTTGAAGATTTATATTGATTTGAGAGCTGGGACATTTCCACGGTCATTATCAGTTGAATTGCGTAACAGACCCAGGTGGCTTCTGTTTATATAGACTTGTCTGTTAGTAAACAATTGGTTGAAAAACAGGAAAAAAAACCCAAAACAGAACATAAATGGCTAGTGATGTTTACAACTTCACCTTAATTGCCTCCTTTTTCAAATCATGGTTTTTCTATAATTTCTCCATATGGAATGTACGTACGTATATGTATAATATGTCAGGGCTCCCAAATAAAACACATAATTTTCCATGCTGGTGTGGCCTGTGTTTGCACTGGGAGAACGGTTTCAAACTGGGGAAATACAGCTGACAATTCTACAGTGGGGCCAGTATTTCAAGCTCTTCGTTACTTAGAAAATAAGTCTGAAAGTGACAGAGTAGCAGGAAAAAAAAAAAAAAATACACTGAGTAATGTTCACAGTTCATGGAAATCTGCAACACACAAACCCATACACTAAACAGGCACCACGTATTTGAAGTTGGTCATAGGTTCCTACTTCCTGATATTCATAAGTTAGTTAGGGAGAAAAAGTCTATCACACTTTTGCCGTTCAAGAACACACTGATGAAAACAACTAATACTTAATGACCATGTGAGTGCAGTATTAAACCAGATGTTGCAATTCAAAGTGAGGATGTGTTCTCACCCCCTTCAGTATTTCCCTTATGGCACATTCATCTGCAAAAAGATAAAATGCAGGCGAACATTTGCATCTTTATAAATGTTATTAAGATTCTTTTAATCCTTTGCATTAACATAAATCTCTGGTTTAATCTTCATAGTCACCAGGAATATCAAATCTTTCCTTCATAATAACAACCAAGCATAAACGCAACTTCCTGCCCAACAGGGTAGTTCTTTTCATTGCTGCAAACAATTTGCACTTTTTTATTTCAGTAACAATTAGATCTGACTTAACACACAAAAAATATTCCAGGTGGTTTAGTTCAGTTGTTCATTTTCTATATTTAAGAGAAGGCTTTCTTTCACCTCTAGCAGAAATCTCTCGTGAGAATCAAATACTCGACCTTCCACTGGTTTTGTAAAACTTCACACTAATTCTGTATACAGTATCCTTGTTTACATGTCATTTAACCACTTGAAATTATGACATTTAAATTGGCCATATTGGAACAAGTCTCAAACTCTACCAAAATGCCAAACTTGAACTACACTGTAATTTCTAGAGTTTGTATTTCACTGTCATGGTTTAACCCCAGCCAGCAACTAAGCACCATGCAGCCGCCCACTCACTCTGCCCCTCGGCCCCCTAGTGGGATGGGGGAGAAAAATCAGGAAAAGAAGTAAAACTCATGGGTTGACATGAGAACGGTTTAATAGAACAGAAAAGAAGAAACTAATAATGATAACACTAATAAAATGACAACAGTAATAATAAAAGGATTAGAATATACAAGTGTTGCACAGTGCAATTGCTCACCACTCACCGATCAACACCCAGTTAGTCCCTGAGTGGCGATCCCCCTGCCCCCACTCCCGTAGTTTATATACTAGACATGATGTCACATGATATGGCATACCCCACTGGCCACTTTGGGTCAGCTGCCCTGGCTATGTCCCGTCCCAACTCCTTGTTCCCCTCCAGCTTTCTTGCTAGCTGGGCATGAGAAGCTGAAAAGTCCTTGACTTAGTATAAACACTACTTATTAACAACTGAAAATGTCAGTGTGTTGTCAACATTCTTCTCATACCTAACTCAAAAACATAGCACTGTACTAGCTACTAGGAAGACAATTAATTCTATCCCAGCTGAAACCAGGACAATACCTCTGAGTCCATTAGTTGCTTTTTTTTAAAATAGCACATTCTGCTGAGTTTTAAAAAAGCACGAATCCATCTAATATTTTTCTGGAAGTTCATATTGTTTTCCACAGTACCTCTGAAATGTGAAGCGCTTGCATTTTTGTGCGAGAGGGAACAGCAGACCCCTCTGGCCTGTTTGGGGTTGCAAGTCATTCATTTGAAAAACTTTGTGTTAGCATCTACCACTTGAGACCCAGAGGTTAGCATGCTAGCTGTATGTGAAATGCCTCTTGCCTCTCTGATACCAAATTGATGTTGTCTAATTAAGAATACAAGTGCTCTGTTCCTGAAAATCCCTCTTCACTTCACAAGGGCTATTGGAAATCTCATCACTGTGAGAAATCCCAGTCTAGAGCTGGGCAGGCTGGAGAGTGTAATATCATAAGGAGTGAGAAAAAGCTGCAGCAGTTAGGACACCATCATCTCAAAAATACAAGTGTGAGGCCCTTAGAGAGGGCAGCAAGGCTTCAGTGTCTGAAGGCAAAACTCTCCTTACAGCCTTCTGTGTTCTGCTTGTGTTTCTGCCTATGCCTGACTTGTGGTTGTGGGCTAGCTGCTTAATTTCATTGCAGCTGGGGAAATGGAAGCAAAATGGGGGACCTTGTTCCTCCACCCAGCAGGATGACATAAGAATTAGCTCATTTGTAAAGTACTTTGAAGTTAAAGTGCTTTGAAGGTGAAACATCCTGTGTACTGTTAGTCATTAGTGACTCTCTCAGTGACAGTTGATAGAGCTGAAAGGAATAAGGCTGAGCAATGAAGAGCAATTGATGAAAGAAAGACACAGTAAGTTTAGTGAGCACCTTTGATTGTTGCATAGACTGGAGCTGTAATTCTATGGAACTGGTAGTGTTTTAGTGATGTGTCCGTTGTTGTTGAGAGGAATACATTTACTTACAATTAACATGAAAAGGACTTTTCATTAAGGTGACTGGACACCAGCAAGCACTTTCATTCTGGCTTGCTGTCTAACTGCTGAGCTCATGTGGGCTGTGTTACCCCAAAGGTCTCCTAAATCCTGGTTTGGGCTAAGCTGCCCTGGAAAAGATTCCTGACTTCTTCGTAAGGGAGAATTCACAGGACAAACATGTGGTGGAAGATTTGTTCTCTGTTTAATTGCTAGTAATAAGGTACTATTGTTAGTAGTATATTGATAATACGGAAGAGTAGTAGGTTTGGCTCGGTACAAGAGGGTTGGTGGTGCTTTCAAACTGTAGCCAAGCCTCTTGAGACGCAAGGTTTGGAAAACCTACTAAAACTGGTTTCCTAGGTTTTTTTATTTTCCATGTTAATTTAATGCCACACAGAAGGGACCAGATTTAAAAGTGAGAAGATTTCAGGCTTTGTTCAGTTCTGGGTTGTTTATACGCATCTCAGCAAGGGGCCCAATTAGTGTACTTTTAATAGTTTTATGTCTCTCTTAAAACTGGTAATAAGCAGAAATAATGCAATCTATAATTACTGCTCTTGGGGAGAAAAACATGTGATGTTATCAAGAAATATGGTTTCATAATCTTGTACAGAAAAATCTCAATCTGCTCAGATTGCACACTAGTCCAAAAGTTTAAAAATAAAAATGGGGAGAGCTGTTTTCCAGCAGGATATCTGTGAGGTTGAGCCAAGGGGGTTTCTTTCCACTCTGCTGAAGGATGGGATGAGACCTGCAGGTGTTGAGTACAAGGAGACAGGCAGTGAGGTGGCTGACTGCAGCTCTGATATCCCTGCATTTTAGTCCTGGAAGTGGTATTTGAGACTGTTCATCTATCAAGTCCTCTGCCCTCTCACTTCACCTCCCCTGCAGAACTACCAGAAGTCCAGTATGTCTGACAGCTTAGAGGAGGTTGCTGATGTTGCAAGGACCTCATCATCATGCATGACTTCTGGACTGCCTCCAAGTCCTGCTTATGCAGGGTCTAGTCCATGTGCTGTTGGTGCACTCATTGCTGCCAAGACACTCCTTCTGGAGAGGGAGAGCAATGTGGACTCTTGTTTCTCATGGAGAAAACCACGTGGAGGATTGCTGTGAAAGGATAGCATCATATGTTTTTGAGTGGCAATTACTGGGCTATTAAAAAAAGCCAACAGATTTTTTTGACTGTTTCACACTGGTTGATGTGTTTTATTTCCCTCTCCCACCCCCCACCTAGTTCACCTGTAGCTTTGCTTTTGCTCCTTCTTTACCAGTGCTGCTGTCCCTTGCATCTGCATGCCGTTTGTAATTTGTCTTTTTTACTCGGTTACTACTGTGTGCTTTTTCTTTCTCTAGGGGCTGAGGTGAATGCTTCCCCGCTCTGGAACTTGTCACAGGTGAAAATGGAGCCACAGGAAAATGAGGAGGCCAATGTACATGGCCACGGGGTCCTAGGCAGCGATGTCTTTGAGGAACCAATGTCAGGCATGAGCGAAGCTGGGATGCCACAGAGCCCCAATGGCTCTGAGAGCAGCTATGGTTCTCATTCTGCTGACAGTCTGATGGGATCCTCTCCTGTCTTCAACCAGCGTTGCAAGAAAAAGATGAAGAAAATGTGAAAAGAGAGAGTTTTTTTATTTAATCCTGATGGTATGTAATAGACTTGAAATGAACTAAGAGAGCACTATGATGGCTATGATGCATAAACAGGGCTGGCCCAGGTGTCCGAGGGACCTTGCATAAAATTATTATGAGGCATTTGATGTGTAGTGCATTTCAGTTCCCCTCCTTGCGGGCTTCTGTACTCCATCCTGACTCATGAGACTGAAGATCACCCTATACATTTGATGGTGTCATGGCTTGTTTTGGCAGATTAATGAGGAGGTTACCAGTGGAAAGTAGTTGTGAGGAGATTTTCTAAGTCATAGAATCATTGAATAACTGGGGTTGAAGGGACATCTTGAGGTTTCCAGCCTCTAGTCCAGCCCCCTGCTTGAAGCACAGCAAATTACATCAGGTTCCTCAGGGAACCTTGTCCAGCTGAGTTTTGAATATCTTCAAGGATGGTGATGCCAACCCTCCTTGGGCATTTTCCCATATTTGACTACCCTCGTAGTAATTAAAAATACAGTCTTGGATCCAGTTGGAATTTCCCATGTTCCAACTTGTGTTCATTGCCTCTTCTATCATTGTTCATCTCTGAGAAGAGTCTGACTGTCTTCTCTAACCCACCCATTAAGTGGTTGTATACAATGAAATCTCTCTTTAGCCTTTTCTCTTCTTAAGTCTGAAGAAACCCAGCTCCCTGAGCCTCTCGTTGTATGTCCTGTGCTCCAGCCCCATAACCAGCTTTGTGGCCTTCCACTGAAATTGCTGCATTGCCCTTCTTTTAAGGGGGAGCACAAAAGTGGATACAGTCCTCCAGATATGGTCTCACAAGTGCTGAGTAGAGAGAAATAATAATTTCCCTCAGTGTGCTGGCTACATTCTTGCTAACTGTTGCAGGCAACAAGACAGTCTTAAGTCAGGATATTTCACTGGTTGGGGAGCTGTCACTGATGATGACCTCGCAAAGATGCTGTAGAGTGGCTTCACAGTGCCATCAGTCAGCTCCTTCAATGCCTTCAGATGTATCCTGTCTGGTTCTATGGACTTAAGTATGTACAGTTGGCTTAAGTTCTTGCTAACTTGATCTTCCTCTGCTATAGATAACACTCTGCTAGTAGACCCAGGGACCTCGCAGGCCTGAAGGCAGACTTCCCCACTGAAAACAGGCAAAAAAGGTGTTGAGTATATCAGCTTCAAAGTGCAAAGGGCATCCTTTGTCACCAGGTTACCTGCATCATTGAACAGTAAACCAATGTTTTCTTTAACCTTTCTTTTGCTTCCTGTGTACTTAAAAAAGCCCCTTACATTTCTTGCCTGTTTCAACTCCAGCTGAGCTTTGGGTTTCCTAACTGTCCCTGCATGCTTGGGCTGTGTCTCTATATCCCTGCTGGCCAGCCCATCCTCACTTCCACCTCTGTGTACTTTTTTTTTCTGTGTTTGAACACAGTCAGGAGTTCCTTGATCATATGTGCTGGCCTTCTGTCATGCCTGCTTTACTTTTTGCTCATCAGAAAGGACTGTTCTTTCTACTTTGAGAAAGCTGTCTTTGAAGATAAGGCAGCACTCTTGGGCCCCTTTGGGAGGCCAGGGCAGTTCCTTGTGCGATCCTGCCAAGGTGTTCCTTGAATAAACCAAAATATGGTGTCCTAAAGGTCTAGGACTCTGTCTTGTACGTGTTTCTCAGGATTTTAAATGCCACAATTCCACATCCGCTGCAGCAAAGACTTTCACATTCTCCACCAGTTCTTCCTAGTTAGAAACAAGTCCAGCAGAGCTTCTTCTCTATTGGTCATCCAATCAAGTAAGCTGATGTGGTTTTCTGGAGAGAATGAAGCAGCTTTTACTATTGGTGTGAGCCAGTACTTGCAATGCAAACTTTTCCTTTGTTCTCGTTGGATTGAGTGCAGCAAGTGCAGACTGGTTGAGGTTTCCTATTCAAAGTTATCTTGACAACTTAGTCTGAAACAGAATCTATTTTGCTGTTTGCTTTTATGGCTCATCTGGCTGATGGCATTTTTTTGTTCTGCACAATCCTCAGTTGATCAATTCAGTCTTTAACTTGATTCAGTGAGTATCTCTCTCAAAAAAGCCAGAATGAACATGAATCAAGAATGAACAGCCGCTTAAACTGGCTTTATACCTGTAACCCATTGGGATGTTTGAGGGAGATTGAGGGAGATTTACCAAACCTCCCATTTGTCCTTAGAATTGCAAGTTTATCTGTTGAAAGAATGAGCTCCAGGCATAGTATTTTTGTTTCTGTATAACATGCCTAGCCTTAATTCTTTTTTCCTAACTGTATTTCTCTTTCACTTTATAGAAGTGGAAGCCAAACATAAAATTCCTCAATGTCTAATAAGAATGTGCGACAACAGGCTTTTATAGGCATTAGAGTTAAAATAGTCCATCACAGTTTTAAAGGTTTCTCCTGTGGGGTAAATTCTAGCTATTTGAAGCCTAGTCAGTAGTAGAACAGTGGACCAGTGTATGAGGAAGTCTTTATTTTGGTACCCTCTGAGTCATCATTAGGCATGCTGCAATGTCCCTGTTTTCTCAGCTGTAAAAAAGAGAATAGTAGTATTTGTCTCTTAGAAGTGTGTTTGAGATTAGTTACTATTCAAAAAAGGCACTGTTTCAGACAGTTTTTTGAGAGTTGTGAGCTTTTCTTCCGTTTGGGTAGGACTGTTGCTGATTGGAGAACGTTTAGATGGACACTGAAATGTTACTGACCTATATTATGCTGGTTTTAAGCAAAACTACTTATCATGAAGAAATACAGCATAGTTGTGCTGTTCAACTGCCCAAGTACAAGGAAGTAATTTGGGGTGGTATCTTCTGACTGAGCTTTAGATGTCTGCAGCTACATTTGTTCCTCTGGGCCCCATTTGCAGCTGAAGAGAAATAGTCGTTCTTAGGTCACCATTCATCTGGCCTTGAAGTAGAAGTATAAGACAGGTCAGATGAATGGCATTTTTAGAAATGTCTGCTTTTCCTTTGTGTGTGAGTTCAACTTGACTACCTCAGCTGAAGGCATCCACACCATCAATGTCTGAGTTGAGATCTGACTTTAGCCCTTCCTGTCTGGGAATCAGAGGAGACTTCCTCCAGCTGGGCTGGTGCTTTTTCTCTTCTACACATTTTGTAGAGCTTGCTGTTGAAATGGTAGTACTGGGCTAAAAGCAGACTGTTTATCTTACCTAAACCAGCAGATCCAGTGTTCTCAACAACACATAGAATGTGCTAGGCTGCGGCCTCAAGACTCAGCTTGATTTGGCCCTTGTGTCTTTGATGCTGTGTGAGAACACCTGTCATTGGGCCTTTCTCCATAGATGCTTTGCCAAACTGTTTTATAAAGTATTCTTGAGGCCGGGGCACCTAAGCAAAGTCCCTTGCACAATTTTCAGGTGCTAGAGGACAGAGCAGCTGCTGCCAGCATCGCTTGCTCATTGGCAAGATTTCAAGTGGGCTAAAAATGAAAATCTGCTGTTCTGCAGGGCTTTGGTTAAACCTCCTAAGTGTCAATCTTAAGTGCTTTCTTTATATTGCTCATGTAGAGATGTTCTGTCTTAATTGTGGTTTTGTATTTCACATCCCTTTTCCGCAGCCATTTCACCCTGTAACACACACTGTGCAACAAGACAAGCCAGAGCGCTTCAAATATATTTAAATACAGTGGAAATTCACCCTCCTTTGATTCAGCTGTGTCACTGCAGTATAAGAGAGATCTCTTTAGGATGCATGTTTATGCAGAGGTGAGAAATGCATCAGCATCGCTTGTACATTTAAAAATGATTTAAAAAATCTGTAGCTCTCGTTCCCCCCATTATGCTAAGTGTTGCTTCTGACATTTGTGTGCTTGACATTTCCTTTTATGCACGTGCAAGCTTTACCTTCTGGGTGAGCCCTTCCCCTCTGAATGTTTACCGTCCTTAGATTTACAGTGGTGTTCACCACACATGAAACAGTGAAATTTCAAATCTAGCTTGATGAATCAAATAAGACTTTGCTAGGTGTTAATGCAGCCTTGGGCAACTAGTGAGGAGTTCGTTGACCAAGTAATCCCCAGATTTTAAGCCACAGTTAGAGTATGCAGTGGGTTGGAATGAAGCTCAGCTCTCGCAGTTGTCATTTTTTGCTGGTCACTGGTAAAGTGCTTTGTTGACCCAACTGCTTCAGTAGTCTGCAGTCTGTTGGTTCTTTCATCTTTCTCCCTTCTCTTTCCAAAGGTGGATAGGTGGCAAATTAGAATATTGAGTATTGACCACATCCATATCCAGTAGCATTGATGTCATTATTGATTAATATTGATTTATTTTGCCAGGATTGAAATTGGTGGGAACTTTGATATCAATTTGGAGAGCAAGATCTGTGAATTACTTGGCTTTTGAAGTGTTTTGCATGGGAATCATACAGGATTGTAGTTGAGAGAGCACTGTGTAGCATATTCCTTTTTCCCGCTAGCAGTACCTTTTTATTCCTTTTTGTGCTGATTTTGGCTGGAGTAGAATTAATTTTCTTCACAGTAGCTAGTATAGGGCTATGTTTTGGATTTTTGCTGAAAAAGTGTTGATAATACAGGGATGTTTTTGTTACTGCTGAGCAGTGCTTACACAGAGTCAAGGCCTTTTCTGCTTCTTTCACCACCCCACCAGCAAGTAGGCTGTGGGAGCACAAGGAGTTGGGAGGGGACACAGCTGGGACAGCTGACCCCAACTGACCAAAGGGATATTCCAGACCATATGATGTCATGCTCAGCATAGAAATCTGGGGGAAGAAGGAGGCAGGGGACATGTTCGGAGTGATGGCATTTGTCCTCCCAAGTAACCATTACAAGTGATGGAGCCCTGCTTTGCTGGACATGACTGAACATCTGCCTGCCGATGGGAAGTAGTGAATGAATTCCTTGTTTTGATTTGCTTGTGTGCGTGGCTTTTGCTTTACCTATTAAACTGTCTTCATCTCAACCCACAAGTTCTCTGACTTTCACTCTTCCGATTCTCTCCCCCATCCCACTATGAGGGGAGTGAGCGAGCAGCTGTATGGTGCTTGGTTGTTGGCTGGGGTTAAACCACGACAGTGGAGTTTCCACAAAATGCTGCTGAATTTTTCCAACTAAGTTTCACTTGTCTATCAGTCCTCCATGCTCTTCACAGTTCAACTGTTTTACCCCTTTGCAACACCTCTCAACTGTATTGCATTTCTTTTGACACTTTTCAACTGTGAATGTCTTCAAGTTATTTTCAGTGCCAGCTGCACTTCCATCTATTTTTAAAAGAAATACCTTCACATGAATGAAGCAATACTTGATCTTGCGCATGTCAGCACCAACATCCAGAGTGCTATCAGGATCATTATCTTCAAGAAATGTTTCGATTAACTCATCCAACCTGAAAATACATAGGATTTTTAAGGGAAAAAAAAAAAAAATCACAAAGAAGCAGATGACTCTGTAAAGTAAAAAAAAAATCACAAAGAAGCAGATGACTCTGTAAAGTAATGTGTCAAATACAATACAAGATTTACCAAGCTGACTGTTATTAGGAGGCTTTTTTCTTTCAAGGTCCATGCAATTGCAATGTACTTTTGTTCCTCATACTAAAACCTGGATTTGATACTGGAGATTCTACACTCTGTATCAGAACATAGTTACACATGCTAAGGAATTGTTCCAGAACTAAAAGCATCTAAGAATTAGATTTTCTCATTTATTTTATAACCTTCTGTTTTTATATGATCTCATAATTGAAAAGATCTAAAGCCTGCCTTCCCAGAAGACTAGATTTTTAGAGGCTTTGGGCATAGGATTTTTTAATATATATGGTTATTTGTGCAAAAGAAAAATCTACTTCCTTTTCTATTACAAGAGTCAGCAGATAGCATAGCTTTCATACATAAAATTACCTGCTCCAATCACTAAGCAAAGCAACCTATCTTTTGATGCAGATATTTATAGATTTCCCAAAGACCTACTGTTCTTCTTCTGATTAATGAAATTTAGTTAGTATTTTATTCTCTTGCGGTTTGTTCTTATTTAACAAACATCTGACAACATCTTCCTTAGGGAGGAGCAATGCTTACCATGGTAATTTAGTCTTCATAAGAAAATCTGGGTCACAGAAGCATCCTCTTGTTTTTTTAAAACCAAATTAAAATATTCAGACTGGAAACCTACACAGTGATAATATACCATGTCCCTGGGCTGCATGTCACAGCTATATGGATAGACTCAGATTTCCTCTTGCATGCTCTCACCAGCTTTCCAGGTCTTGCATTCCAGGATGCATGGGAGATCATCCTCAAGATAAAGGGCAAAGGATTTCTAAACCAAAACTAGCCCTTAGCCCTTTTGCTAAGGTACATTTCTGGAAAACAGGAAGTGCAAGTTTTAACTCCATCAACTGGTTTTAGATTAAAGGCTTCCTGGTTCCTGACAAATGCTATTACCATTAACATAGTAGGCAAATGGTGGGCAACAATGACAGCCATATGACCTGTAAAGCATAATTCTATGATTTTAAATGTTTATTTAGGTTATTATGCTCAGAAGATGAACTTAGATTCTGAACCTGACTAAGCCAAGGTATCTAGGTACCTGCACCAAGTGCCCCACTGTCAGAGAAGGGTAGGAGTTCAGAACCATCTCAGTGCCTAGTGTTTATTTTGGAGTAGTTTTGTTCAGCTCCTCATTTAATACACAAGCCTTCTGAATGTTACTTAATAGTCATTTATCCTTTTCTGTTACAGGACTGGGACTCTTGTTGCCATTTGACTATCTGAATCACTTTGCTGTAACCAAATACCAAAATTTTAGGCATTAAAATATCACAGTGTCTAAAGTTGACCATGAAGTAGGTGGCTGGGATATTGCCCTGCTTTTGAAGAATTCTCTTACTGAGATTCCTCACATTACTATACTGTAGTAACAATTCCCTGCTGGAGAGTGAAACAATGAGATGTACAACAAACAGAAAAAAAATAATTTTCAGGAGATAAATACCTGAAAATCAGGAGCTGTAAGACTGGAATGAAAATTGGAAAACATAACAGATCAGTTTGGTTATTTATGTCCTCCAGAGTTCACTATGGCAATGTGTCAATTCTCATAACAGGAGAATTTTTAAGAGAAAAAAAGAGAGTAACCCTCAGTTAGTTTCAGATAAACTATACTTTCCCATTTTCATTATTGCATTTAAAGCACAAGAGACAAATCTGTTGTCTATACTATTCACCATATGTGCAAAATTCATATCTTCTGAATTTATAGAACACTCCCTGAAGTCAATGTGAGCTGTATCTGTGGTGGGCTTAAAGAAGAGGATATTTAAAGAGAAATATTAGTTACGGAAGCATTACTGGCATTGACTTGCTTCTCAAGTTAAGAGACTACAAAAATTACTGGTTAAAGAGACCAAAATTTTACTTATTGCTACATGATTTTTTCTTCATGAAGAGTCCAACAGAACAGAGGGCAATAGTACAAGAGGTTATTCATACACTCTGCAGACACACTAAGCACAATGAGCAGCAGAATTAATCCTTCATATGTGAAAGTAGGCATTTGTGTAAGCACTAGGAAGAGAGATGCATTTATACTACTAATGAGAATGTGACAGGCACAGAGAAAGTTAGTATTTGTCACTATCTTAAGCATCTTATTGATTACAATGAGTAAGAGAAAACAAGTAAAAAATATTTTTTATAACTAGACTGTCTAGACTGACTATATGAAGTCATCTATAAAAATGAGTCTTTAATCCTGAACTAGAAATTAGAAAGGAGATATTTTAACCTTACTAAGATTATCTGTTTGCCAGGGATTTACCCATACTCAGATTACCACAGATTTAGGCTATGGGAATCAATCAAAAAAATTAAACTAACTTGCACCATTACCATTACCAGAATAACACTACAGAAAGTTAAAGTATTTCAGGAGAAAGAATAAGAATATATAATTCTTGTAAACTAATACTCTATTTTGAAAATTATTATTATTTGTCAGTCAAAAGTCAAGGTTAATTTGTCAAGAGTAACAAATTAGACAAGCTGTAGTTATAGATATGAGCTGCTATTTCCCCTGTCTTACATTACCTTTAACGTATTTGGCATTCTTAAAAGAATACAGCAGCCCAATTCATTTTTTGTGTCCCAAGGACTACATAGAAGCCAAAACAGACTTAAGCACCAGAAGACTGAGTCAAGTCTGAAACAGCAGAATGTAAATCAGAAGTTATAAACCAATTCAGCCTCTTTGCCAATTCTAGGAAACAGCAGAATCTTCAGTGCAATGTTAGATACTTTTTTAAAATTTCATCTTGAAGAATTAGAACAAGAACAGACCAACCTAGTCTAAACATTATGGACAAAAACAGAAGGAAGAGAAAAAAAAGAAAAGCAACAATGAAAATCCCCAGGAATACCAGCAACAGAAATCACCGCATCCCTCACATTTTTTTAGGTTTCCATGTAAAGATTACCAGAACTCTTTCTGAAATAAACACACAGTCTGAAAACACTCTGGATATTCTGGGAGTAAAGGTAAAAAATAAACTGACAGTGTGATACAGATGCAACTTGAAGTTTTTCTTCTTAATGAACAGATCTTTGTTAACTGAACCTTTTTTTTTTTTCCAAGTGATTTATCAGCTCAAGGGCTGTGAAAACACTTGAAACACTCTCCTATGAATTTATACACTGGCAAGATTTGCAGTTTATAAATGAAAAAAAAAAATGCTACTTCAATTCATTTCCAGAGAAGTTCACAGAATAAATCAAGAAAAGAATAAAGAATAACAGGAAGAGGGGGAAAAAAAGACAGAGAATAAAGAGAAAAAAAGGAATACTGACTGTACATTTTCTTTTTCCTAGCATATATTAGACAAGGTAGATCTGCTTGCTAGGTAACTCGGAAACAAAGGACAATATAATTCTACAAGATGAATATACTATTCCTGACTCAAACAGTTTATTATATTTATCTCTAGAAATATCTATAAAATAAAATTAAATATATGGAATATATAAAAACTAGAGCACAGAATTATATAAAATAGGGCAGTAAAGATTTAAGAAATTCATATAGGGCATCTAGAGTTACAACTCTGACACATTCTAGTCAAAACATCACACACAGGCTGTAGTCATCCTCTTACTAAAAAACGCAGAGTGAGAAAACGCAGAGAGCCAAAATGGCTTTTGGTTTTCATTCAATTACCTTCAAGAAGTGGATAATACTTTTCTCCTTAGCAATAATAATATCTTCTGAGATAGTCACCTAATCTCTGATCCTTAGCTCTCTATCAGAGGAATGCATATTAAACAGTTTTCCTCCAACCAAAGACAGCTGCAAGAATATATGTCAGCAAGAATTAAACCAGAAAAACACATAAAACGGTCCAGCACTGAACCAAGTTGGGCCTAGATGTTCAAGAGGAACAAGAAACCCATAGGGAACAAGAAATCCAGGAACTCCCTAGCAAATCGTGCTTTAGTTGCCTACTCAGAGGCATGCATATGTGGCAGAGCAAATGGTATATGAAATCATGAGGTAAAATGACAATGTCCTTTTTCTTAAGGATTTTTTTCACCTCTGTCAGAGTAGAATAACTATAAAAGCATAGGAAACAATGTAGTTTTGGTCAGTTGTTGTGGCTCAGACCTGTGACCATATACCTAGAGTTCTCTTAGATATTCAGTACGTTCTATTTCCTAGAAAAGTTGATAAATATAGTTTCCTTTCAAAAAAGACCTGAGCAATCAATCCTTGTACTTATTATGGCCAGATTCTGCTATTATGCCAAGGATAATGGTTAATATTTGCATGCCCTCTTTATTAGGAAATAAAGCTGCCCAAAGAAGGGAGTTTTGAAAATGAACTTGCAAAAGGAATGAGCATGCTTGGCACAGAATACATAACATATTTGAAAAATTGCTAAGTTTGTGACTGAGCTTTTCTTCTCCCAAAACATCCCAGGCTGAACATTAATTTCCCCACTACAGCTACTGCCAAAAGTCAAAGGGAAAATAATTTAGAAAAATCAAAGACATTCATGTATGTAGGTTCTAAGACATGTCTGAGGGTGCCAAGAGAACTCATAAACTAGAGGGGAGGAAAAAAGCCCAACACACTTTTGTTAAAGCTTACTAATGAAAAACAGATAGGATCAAGCAGAAAAAAAATAAACCAACCAAGAAACATACAACTCCCCCCCTTCCATAGTATTTATGAACACTGTTGCTTGCAGTATGAGATGTACATTTTTTTTTCTTTCTTGACTTTTTATTTATAAAGACTAGCACTACAGCAGTGCTGGACATTATTGTTCTTATATGAGAGATGGACTGCAGCAGAAATAAGTTCCTGTTTTGGTGTTCTATTTCTTTATTTATTATCAATGTAAAAAATGAACTTATTATAAGCCCTTTGTAAGACATGCATCAGTAGCAAAAAGAATAATCCCCCAGCTAAAATTAAAATTAAAGATAACCAACCCAAATACCTAGTAATGAAATAACAAAAAGCCTAGTAACAGATACCTCTTACTCACTGGAGCAGAAACCTGAATAAAGAGATGGTCTCTATACTATCGTCTGAAGATCAACACCAGGAATTCTATTTCACACTTGGAGAGACATTTATAAGAAGTACTTAGCCCCCAGTCTTCTCACTGCTCAGCTTAGAAAGTCAAAGTGCACTCAGCTTGATGGGAAAAAGCAATGATGGAAACTGTTTAACTGAAATTCAATGGAAACCTAATTATGGGGTTAGCTACAAACACAGAATTGAAAATTTCTGAATTGCTTACAAGTCATACTTAATAGCTTCAGTGGAAATATGCAGCATGTATCTTTATTTCAGAATTTAGTACTCTTTTAATGTAAGATGGCCGATCTAGGTTATTTAAATTTGAGGGATTTTTGTTATACTGGTGAGTTACATCAGAAAAGGCTACATTAATCTGTAATAGGAGTACCTAGTCACAAGATACTTGCACTGAAAGTACTAAACTAACATAACCCCCGCCACAAAGTATATTTTAGAAATGCTAAAATCTCTATTTCTGTGCAGAAACAAATATTAAACTAATAGTCTTTTATTTGTTGTAGTTAATAACATCAGCAAGCTAGCTGCTGCATTCTTCTTTAGTTTTAGCTTACCAAGGCTCTCAATAACGTTTCCATGCAGAATTTGTGTTAATCAAATCTGGATCATGGATAATCATAGCTAATTTTACATGACAGGAAAACATATTTAAAATCAGTGTCAGATGATGTCTCTTCTGACTTCTGGAGATCCAAAATGGTTCACTTTTTTCCTTTTTTCTTGTATGTTGTTAGGTAAAGGAAGTTATAGACCATTAAATATTACAGTAGATGAATCTTAAAAGGGGGATTTTTCATATGCCTCCGTTCTTCTTTTTTAGGACCGCAAGGTTCTGCCCTAAGAACAGCAGGCCTAACTTATACTAATAAGAGCAAGAGTGTACTGAAGCCTATTGCCAGAATCCTGCTGTATCAGGAAGAATAGTTTTCCCAACAGAAATTCCCCAAAGGAGGAAGAAAAAAGTATCAAAAAAAGACCCATTTTCTGTGAAAAACAGCAGTAAACAAAGAATGGGGTTTTCTTTCTCAGTGCTTATCAGAAAAAAAACAAACAGAAAACATGAGTAAAAAATCACCACACCACCACCCCCAAAAAAAATTTTCTAAGTCAATGCCAAGGGAACAGTATCATGTCATTTAGGAGATTAATTTAAAACTCATTTTGATAGTGGTCTTATACATATTAACATAGTACAAGAAAAAAGGTATTACAGTGCTGATCCATGTGAGTTCGAATCATGACACCCAACTCTGAAAACACAAGCTGTGTCAAGCAAAAGTCTGTTCTTATGCTGATGCCGGGAAGACAACTCACAGTAAAACAGTCATAAACAGTTGGGATGGAAACATGTTAAACTAGCAGTGCTTTCTGGTTAGTGAATGTGAATCAGTCCCAAATTCTTGGTCTAGCATTTCCCTCTACATTATTTGCAAAAAAACTATAAAAATGCACACTGTAGTCATACAGCTCACAGACAGCTTTTACATTACCAAATTTATTTCTCTTCTGTTACTTTCCAGCATTCAGGAATTCTTTTTTAATGAAGCCTGCTTAACATTCAGACCACACATAAATCATAAAAACTTTCTATCCACATTACTTTAGGTTCCATGCAATTTTTCTGATAGCCCAACTCCAGAATGATTAGATGAATACTGTGGTACTTCAGTTTTACCCATTCATTAAACAACAGACTTCCATCTTTTTTAAAAAAAATCCGCTTCTCAATCAGTCATATGTTTGCATGAACCAGGATGCAAATTACACAGCTGAAATGCATCAGAAAAGCACTCCTAGCCAACTAAGAGTATGTTTTTAAAGTTTAGAGCTCTCAGTAGCATGCAGGATGCATGGTCTCAAAACAAAGATTTAGAAGGACTCATTTTGACCTTGCTTTATGTGCCATGATTCATTTCTTGGAGAGCTTGCCTTTTAACCCCTGATCACTGACACTGTATATTATGTATTGAAATTAAGTTCACTTAAAGAACAATTAATTTTGTGTGTCAGCTGTGAAGTCTGTGACAAGCAAAATGGAAATCCAAGTTTATGAAAAAAAGGCTGCAAACAAAGAAGATACTGAAACACTTGAGGTAATTGGAGAATTTAAAAAGTTTGCTTACCTAGACTTTTGCAATAGTTTTCCTATTGGTAGCATACTCCATATCAAATTTTTTCTTTATATCTTTAAGTTTAATAATGATGTTGATGTTATTAAAAAAAAGTAACTCCACATGTCCACATATTTCTTGAATCTATTTTTCTAAAAATGCATGATAGGTGAAGCAGAATTGTCATTATACCTAGTAAGAGCTAACCACATAAGTTAGCTTCAAGTGTGCATCTGTATGGGAAGATCATGATAATTCTAAGCAGCAAATTTTATCAATAATGCTATGGGGGACAGGAGAAAAAAGGGAAGGTATCTCCAGGCATTGTTGCTAATGGCATGACAACAAAGAAAAAGTATACACAACACACCCAAACCTGCCCTGAGAAGAGCTTTAATACATTATTGATGGGTAGTGGACATGACAGCAATTGCCTAATACACCCAAACCTGCCCTGAGAAGAGCTTTAATACATTATTGATGGGTAGTGGACATGACAGCAATTGCCTAACATGTAACTGACATATATAGAGGATAATGCTGTATTCTGTATCCAGAAATAACTGCTTAACCTCTAATTTAACATAACTGGGTTAACTCCTGGGTGAAATAATAATAATAAAGGTAGCTAAATAATGGAACTGGTTACTTAAGCCTTTGTACAATTCCTTCAGTAGATATTTGTAAGAATAATTTTATTAACATGGCCCTGAAATAGGCTGCATTGATTTGGTGCAGTCTTAGAGCAGGAAAGTAAGAGCAATAAATCCTTGAGTGTCTTCTGTTTCTGCAGTCTGAAAGATTTCTACACTTTTTTTCACTTTAAATATCTATACAGTGCTCTAACAAGTGAAAAAATCTATTACAGGGCAATAAAGACAAAGATACCTTTTCTGCTACTGATTGCAAAGAAATGAAGAAGCCTAAACGTTAATACACTTCATACTGAAGTGTTTACGCATGTATGTACAAGCAAGTCAAGCAACAGTGAAGTTACATACTACAAATCCACTGTGAGGTTCAGTTTCATCCTGTAAACTGAAAATGCATTCTAAGCCAGTCTGTAAATAATGGCATTGAATTATACCAGCAACTGTGTTTTAAGAAACAACAAAAAAATTTTTTTTTTAGTTGCTTCTCAGGTGCCATTCTCAACGGCATACTCAGACAGACAGACAGATGGAAACTAAACTGACATTTCTGTCAGATATTCCTCTAGCTAGCCACCACAAAATAACCACGAGGAAAAAAAAAAAAAAAGAAAAAACACCGAAGCAAAATACTCTTGATGAGGTAAAGTGAAGCAGAAGCAGGTCTGCATGAACTTTGATAAAATATGCAAGCCTTTGTTTTATTGCAGCCTTCCTCCCAAATTAAGTACCTTAAAAAACAAACAAACAAAAAAACCCCCCAAAACTTCAGGGGTAATTTCCTAGTATTTTCAATTTCTCATTTTCATAGCAGAATATTCAAAGACAAAGAATTGTCCAGAAATGATTGGACTGTTTCATATAGCCAAGCAATAGAAAATTGAATGAGAATAGGGAAATGTAAACTCTAATACTGATTTTTTATAATCCATGGACATTTCACTTCCTTTGTTTGTACCTCAATTTGTGCACCCATGAAACAGGCAATTATACCAAGTTTACCAAGTATACCAATATTATACTAATATTAGATTATGTGAACTATGTAGATACTCTACAAATCATGCACAAGTCCAGAACTTTTAATCCAGTGACTTTATATATATATCTCAGGACTGATCCCGCAAGATGTTAACTTAGACTACTTAAAAGTCTCAGATAATGAGTTGGAAAGCCTCAGAAATGCCACTGGAAATCAGCTGAAAGCCAAGTACTACAAACCTAAATTATTCTTGAAAACAAATGCTTCAGATGTTCGAAATTTAACCACTGCTATAATTTGAAGCTCTTAAAGATGACTTTGGGACCTTCTATTATATATCAAAATTTGGAAAACTTCTGCCCTTTGAGTCAGGATAATGAAGTGAATCCTATGATACTTCCACAGGCAAATATTATGACCTTTAAACTTTCAAGTCTCTCTTAAGCCTGCATAGATAACAATTCTCTTAAATGGTGAAAATAAAGGTTGTGAGTAAGATTTGAATAATGTTATCAACACAATAATATTCCTGAAGAGGAAGTCACGACGTCTCACAACACAAAAACCAACCCCAAACCAAAGAGCCACAGATATAGTAAAAATTTTAAGTTCTCACATTTAGAAATGTAAAAAGAACAGATGAAAATAGAGAACATACCAATATGACCAATGATTTACGTGTATGGAGATAAACTGATTTTCATAAATACTGAGTGTTGGCTGGTATTTATTGGTGTAATATGAACATGTTTGTTAGACCAAATGTTTTTTCCTAACTTTCTATTCCTAGTTTTCTAATATTTTCAGCAAGGGCCAAGTGCTTATAAAGTAACTGATAATAGAGCTAAAGCACACTGTTCCTTATTGATAATGAGTAGAAAAAAATAGATTTTTGAATACCATGTGCATTTTGTTAATACTATAGGCAACAATTAGGATTTATATACTGCCTCTATGTAGCCAATAGGTTGGCATCCAAAGAGATTACCTAAATTCAAGCTGGCATGGAACAATTGGATTTTTTTTTTCAGTTGTATCAAGTTCAGTTATTTGAGGGTAAAAATTTTGAAAATATGGCTTCTGATTTTGTAAAGCAACCAAACAAACAGTACCATACACATAAGTGAATGATTACCATTAAACACTTGCACTACACAGTAGAAAAGCATATATCTCCTATTACAGATATAAATCCCCGGTTTTTTATTAGACATATGGGCAAAGCCATTTTGCTACCTCCCTATGTGAGGAGATTCTTCTGAATTAGATGGCTACAATGTGGCAAACAGATGTAAAGCGTTTCTACACAGTTGAAAATCATTCATGCCAACGATGAAATGCACACAGATCTAAATCTTTGTATCAGTAAGGCAAGGGGATTTGGCATGGACTATAAAAAGACCAAGACTAGCTTATACAGGGAAAAAAATGCCTACACTAATACCACACATGCAAATTTTTTGCAGAGAAGAAACATGTCAAAGTAGCTTGCTGAGTAGATGATTTCCTTCTCTAACAGCACTTTATAATAACAAACCAAAAGCACATACATAAGGAACTGCTATTCACTATCTGCTAATATTTGTGGCCATAACAGTAGCCATATTCTAATCAATAGATTATATCTAAAAGTAGCAAGAGAAAACTAAGCTTCAGTTTATCAAAATTTGAAAAATATAAATATCTCTAAGGAGCAGGTAGCAAGACCTTGAAATAAAAAGAAAGAACATAGGACAAGCATAAAAACTACACAAGTCAAAAGGACTCATATGGATGAACACTGAGATATTCCTACAGTATAGAAAACAGAGGTAGTTTTGAAAAAAATTGTGTAAAGTGTCACTTACAGGTTACTGATTAGATATAAAAGCACAGAAGAAAAAGAATTTCAAAAAGTATTAAAAATGCCAAAAGATGCAAACAGGTATTTAGTGGTACTTTCAGAGGCAACTCAGCTGAACAAGCATTCAATGAATTTCAGTGAGATTCAAAAAGCTGCTATGATCAGAGAATTTTGAACATACATATTTGGAAATTGGCTCCAAGGTTTTTTCAAACATCTAAATAATCAAATTCAGCTATACTATCTTTTCTCCATACACTTCACTAATATGAGTTATACTATATTTCATTACCTCTCTTGAGACCATGTGATATTAGATGACCGGTATACTTTTGAACATTAGAAAACAGGACATAGTATGTAGTCTTCTTTTTCTTTCTCCCCACAGTAAAACGAAGTTGCTAAACCTTGAAAGAACTTTAAATTATGTCTCAATAGTTTCAATGTAAAAGGTGATCAGTTTAAATAATACAATAATTTTTTTGTGCTTTCAGTGACCTTGGAACAAAATAGCAAGATCAAAGAAAAGTATTTACACTTCAAGCATCCAGCTTAGGTACCTGTATTAGGAATCTAAACTTCCTGTGCTGTCACTAAAGATTTTATAACATGTAAGAGAAAAATGCCCTCTAGAGAAATACATTGATTTAATAGCATTCTAAATTAGGCATCTAAGCTAGAAGTTAACATGAAACATTTTAAGACTACTTTATAGCTAAGGTAGCTTCTTTTCTCCTGAAAATTGCCTATACAGCTTATGTCAGTCTGCTAACTTCTACACAAATCCACTGCCTGCAGAGCTGTGTTGACATAAGGCAAGGTAATCTGCTTCTATTCCTTCCACCTTGCAACTGAAATTGAACACTAACATCAGCAAATAAGAACATTTGCTCTGCTTTGTAAATGAAACCATTTGTTCAACAGCTTAAGTATGAGTAACTGTTAAAGCTCTATATCATACAACAGTGCAATACTGTTAATACCATAATAGCAAACAGATGTCACAATGCTGAAACAGAAAAATGAAAGACAGAAAGAAGTAATGAGAAATCCAAGACTTGAGTAAGATGAACAATATACGACTGTTGAAGTAAAAAATAGAAGCGTCTGTAATAATATATGTATCTGAAAGAAATAAGGTAAAGTTATTATTAAATTAAAGTGCTAATCCAGTACTTCCGGTCCTGCTCCTACAGAATTCCAACTGGCAAAGGCTCTGGAAGCGTGGGTGCTCTGGCACACAGGACCTTGATTTGAAATCCTGACTTTCTGGGCACACATTGTAAATTGCTAGTGAGCTCATTTATAACAACACAAAAAAAATATCCCAAATGAGTCAAACAAAAAGGACTTTCCCTTTTACTTCTGGCATGCCTCTCCCCGCTCCCCCCCCCAAAAAAAAGAGAACCCATTTAATTCTATTCTAAAGCATAATACAGAAGCCTGCGAGAGTACTATTTCCTTCTATTTGGGATGTCTGATGTTATTTTCTCTATTTTTTTAAAAATAGACCAAAGTGTTCTTTTTTTTCCCCAAAAACAAGAAACTAATTCTCTAGGTCAAAGAAATATTTAGAGATCAGCCTTTTACAGCTGAGGAAGTAGATGGTAAGATCCAAAGCAAGCAATTCAGATTTTGGAAGCATTTTATGTACTACATTCTGAACCACTTATGTAGTCTAGCTGTATTTTTTATGCTGTGCTTTTTAAATAAACAAAATGAGAGCAGCAGAATGCATGTATGTTTAACATTTATGAGAATAAAATAATTTTTAAAAAATGACATAGTAATGTAAATGCTTACCATTTAACACAGAATTCTGAAGTAAGAATTCCAGACAGCTGTAGCTTTATTCACAGGACTGATAAGTTGGTTTGTATTATAATTTAGTATTCACAAGAAAAGTCAAGAGCATTTGTTTTCTGTTTTGTTTTAAACTTAGTGAATGACAATGGGACATTGTAGTGGTTATGAAGAAAGCCTATTTGACAGATTTTTTTTCCTTCCATTAAATGAATAATAATAATAAAATTAATCCCTGAAAACACTTCGTTGATTTAAGTGAAAAAAACCAAGGAAGAATGAACTACAGCTTATTCATGTACTAATTTCTAACATCTAGCAATTTTAACTGCATAGAATAGCCCACAGATTTCACTTGGAATGTCCTGAAAGTAGACAAATGGAATGAAGCTCATTTTTGTAAGAAACGTTTAGCATTTCTTGACTTAGTAAGTCACAAAACATACAAAATATCATTTTAACATAATATTAATACCTATTTCCAGGGCAATCACTAACACTTATTTCCTGTAACATACATAGAGAGGAAAAACCTATGCATTACCAAAACCTCTTTATTAGACTAAAAAAATATTATTGGATCTACACATGTACCACTGGACCCAATTTCATTTTGGCAGCCATCTTCTACTGAAAAGTGCTTAAGATAAAGACTTGTGCAGAGACAACAAAATAAATATGTACTTAGTGCACATTTAATTGTTTGAGGTCCTTGTTTGTTATTGATAGTCAGGAAAAGTATGTATCTATCTCAGTCAGAAGTACTTAAGTTTTGTTCTATATTTTTACTGCAGAGCATTTGCTCCAAGAAAGAACTTCTGAAACAATGAACACATGTGCTACATGAGCCTGAGTAAATATAAATAAATGATAAATTTAAGAAACTTAAAATTTTGTGTTGCCCTAATATAGCTGAGGTCCTTGAAAGTTATTTCATCTTCTGAGTCTTATTACAGGTAGAAACTCATTAAAGTCTCCTCCCTGCTTCTTTCTGGAGGAATGGATGCAAAATTCCTTGCTATAATATCAGAAGAAACCTTTTCTGACGATGTAATGCACTATATATTGTGCTATACAGATAAAAAGGAAAAACATACAACTGATACACTTTTTAGTCACACATTTCGAAACAAGGCCTCCCAGATGTACGCTATATTGCAGATGGTACGTTCCTAGTTTTCCTTTGCGTATTCATATTAAAAACTGTTGTGAACTGTGAACCCATTCCCATTTATAAGTCTGACATTTTCATGACAAAAAGTCAGGTAGGAAATCTTAGGAAGTAAGATTCATGAGTGTGGCTTAAAAAACCCAAATGATTTCCAAAACCCCAGTTTCCCTATACAAACTAAACAGCAAACGACCACAGTGGAAAATTCATATGACAGATATTTACAATAATGTTAGGAAAGTACATCTTTAAATGAATACATAGATTATTTAAGTATATCTGAATAAAGTCACTGGGAGCTTTTAAACATCTGAAGGACTAGTTCTGTCAGGGTAAAAAGAAACTAGCTAATAAGGGCATTTAATTTTGCGTGTAAAGAAAAAGAAAGAAAGATACTTCTCTATTCTTGTTGTTTCTTTAATTTTCTTTCTATGGCTTGATTTTGTCATATCCAGTGGTACCCTGTAATGTCCTTGGTGCATTTGACTCCCATACTTTTGGGCAGAATGATAAATAAATATTAACCCAGCAGGAACTGAGGGGATATTTCTGCTTAGAAGATTATACTGGTAACTGCCTATGTTGAAAATTACTCAGATTAACGGTGTAAAAGAAATATATACATAATGGTGTCTAGCTCCTCATCCTTGATATGGATGTCATATAGTTTCTGAATTACAACAAAACAAAACAATCAAACCCAAGAATTAATAATGACAACAATCTACATAAGAAAATCAAGGTTCAAGGTAGCAGCTTGTCCTTATGTCTCCAGAATCTCCTGGATGTCAGGGGAAATTGTTAGCACTGGTAGTTTTCTTCTGGACAAGTTCCAAAATAAATTAAAGTAAGACTAAAAATTCTCACAGCTTCAACTTAGTAACCATTAATACACTAATGAAACAAAATCTCTAGGCAGTTACTACTTCCTTTATACAGATGAGGCACAGACATTAAATAGGTCCATCTTACAGAATCAATTAACTTTTCAAAACTGGGAATTGAATTCAGTTATTGTGAACCTTTACACCTAAGTAAATATTTCTACGTTACACATAGAAAGTACTTACATGCTGTACTGATCTGTTAGAAAAGCTGTAAGATGTTACAACACTTAAGTGAATTAATCATGCATTTTCAATAGCATGCTCAGTAAAAAATTTGAATATTTGGCTTTTAAGACATTGATTAATTGTGTATCACAAATGCAAGATTTCTCTTGGCCTATGTCAAACTAACACTGCAGGAGGATACTTCTCAGCACAAAGAATATTTCTTGAATTCTACTCAGATCATATATCCAGTTTTCAGAGATACTGTTTTTCTATTCCACACTATTATACAACACTTCTTTTTGCCTGGCATGTGACAGGCATTCCCCATCCTTTACGTTTACTTTACTTCACTTCCTCAAAAAGTGCAAAAACAGAGCCAGCAGCCTCATAGAGCTTTTCATGGAAAACTGCCATTCTAACCTGGCATCTAATTTCATTTTATTATTCACTCAGAGAAGTTTAAAACTCTGAGATGAATTTAAATATTTATACCAACAAAGAAACTGATGAAAAGTACCAGCACAAAAGAAGAAAATGAAAACAATGTAAGCCATTACCGAAGTAGCTCTTCTTGTGAAAGCTCTGACATTCTTTGCTTGCCAGTCACGAGCGCCAGCTCATCCTTCAACTCCTGGATCTCCCTTTTCAGCTGGACGATCATCTACAAACAGCAAGGCATAAACAAAATATCACCTACAAATTAATACCTAGTTTATGATTTTTGCATTAGAAGGCTGAGTTTAGGGAAATATTACACTTGGGTTTTCTCTTTTTTTAAACATCTCTTTTTTAAAAACAGTCTAAATGCCTTAAATATACCAAGCACTTTTTTTTCCTTTTCCATTTATAAAAACAAGAAAAGTCTTTCAAACTCAGTAAATTCTGTGTTAGAAGACAAGGCTGTACAGAAAAATTCCAAAAGATTATTCGCAAAAGAGAAAAAAAAAAATTGCCATAGGAATAAAAGAGCTTTCTGATTCATTAGTTTTGCCTGTTAGTAGTGAAAACAAATTTAAAATAGAACTGATGTCTTTGTTAGAGAAAGGACAAATACGCACCAAAAGTGATTTTCTCTTACCTTCCCTTTAGAAACAGGAATTCCAAAACAATATCTTAGTATTTTAATCTTAACTTTTCTTCTTTTTCATGTAATATCCCACTTTTATTAGAATTATAGCATACTATAATTGTAGGATGCATCAGTTGCTAACAACAAATGAATAGTATAAATCAACATAACGGAATTAAATTGCATTAATGAATAGTACCGATTGAGAAAATGACTTGGAGAACTGCGTTACATTTTTAAATTATAATAGCTCATTATTGGAGCCTGTACTTTCAGAAAAAATGTCTGTATAAAACCATATTTTACAAACCATTAGCCTCCTAAGGCCAAATTCTACAAAGCAGGGACAATATGCAAATGCCTAAGTCTAAAACATAAATGAACAAGTTCTTGGATACTTTATGATTGATCATTTTAATGATGCACCACCTTATAAGGGCTCAAATGTATCAGGAGTCCAATGATATTTTTAGATGGATATGAGTACATTGATTCCATGTGCAAAATAAGTTTCCAAGAGAAGAATGTTTTCAAGGAAAAATGAATTAATCATTCTTGATTGCACACACTTTTTAGAAATAAGATTGTTGAAATTGATGACATATTTTCACTGGATGTTAAAATTCCTTCAGACATTTATATTTCTTTTAATGTTTAAATTTAACCATGACTTCCTAAACTTTGAATGAGTATTTTTACTTTAAAAATCAAAATATTCTAAATATACATGATTATTTCCTTTAACTCTAAACTCATTGGTAACACATTTGGTACTACGAAGTATAAAAGGCTAACTTACAATATTTTTTTTAAGAATCGTTAAGGTGGCGAACTGTTAATTACAGGTGTTGCAAGAGTGCTTCAAGAATATTGCAGGCCAAATATTTTAACCTGATTTTAGGTTGCCTCACTCTGGTGCCCCTCTAATGTAGTCTTTGCCAATTACTGAGTCAATAAAAAAAAATTTGGGGCTGGAGTATAAAATGGCAGAAAGCTGAACTGATAGTACCATCCCTGTTCAATGCTCAAATTTGCTAGCATGATTAACATCAATCTGACAACAACAGAAATACTGTTTTCAGAATAAGGATAAAAGATTGATTTTTGAAGTATTATTAAGACAAACAAAAATCTACGGCAGCATATTTTCATTTCTATTTTTAAATGAATGCCAGAGGAGATTGGATTAATTCAGGCCCAGTAGTTTGGTTTTCAGTTTAAACCAAATCCTTTGGTCATGAGTGAGAGAGGTTCAAAGCTGAGTCGCTTGAAAAGCAGAATGGCTACAAGTTCATCTTCTTAGTAAGATACACAGTCAGGAAGTCTTCATTATGAAGAGTAAAGTTCACGCAACAGTCAGACTTAGATCTATCAAGAGGTATTATGCACTCCCTTTATAAATTGTGCACTCAATTTACAGATTATAAATACTGCAAATAAACAACATTTTTTCATTTTATGAAAAAAATTGTAAGTAAGTCTAGCAAATCAGGTTGCACCCTGGGAATATACTTCAGGTAGTTAAGATTTGCAACAAATTTCTCAATGAGCGCAGAGCCATATAAGTCTAGGTACCTGTGTTCCCCTGCCTTTTCCACAAGAGGGGATGGTTTTCTAACTCTCATGAGTCCACTTTTGCTTTACTTGCTAAATGATCCTGCAGAGTGAGACATACCAAACTTGTGGAGTATAGCTCCACAGGATGTAGTAAATGTTCAGGAGCCTGCATGTGTTCCACCTCAGTCAAAGGCTTCTGTGGCCATGGAAGAAATTTTTTTGCATGATTTGCTACTATAAAGCCTACATAGGAAAAAAAAAGAAAAAGGACAGACAGACAGAAATGAAGGAGTTGTTCAGTGCCTACTGGGTTTATTTTTTGTCCCTTTTTGGGGGGAGTTGTTTGGGGGGTTTTTTTTGTGATACTGTTACTGTTAGAAATTGTTTGGAAACAAAGATAAATAATATAGTAATAAAAAAAGAAAAACAGCAGAAAACCTGATAAGAATCTCCTATTCCCTTTGAACTTCAAGGACAAAAGAAAACAAAAGCACAATCATTAACAGTAACTGAAATATGTTAATTAACATCAAGTAACAATGAATGAAATAATCAACCATTTATTCCCCCAATTTTTAGACAACGAATGCTTCTTATGTTATATAATCTAGCATTCTGCAATCTAGCATGCAAGGGGAAATCTTTTCCTAGCCAGTTCAGAAGGTCATATGAGAATAAAATAGATAAAAGTTGTAATTATAAATTAGTCATGAGAAATTTAGAAATACAGTAATAATATTGCCCATTAAAAAGAATGATAATGTGATTAGTATATCAAAAAAACATACAGGACCATTGAAATTAGAATATTTAATTCAGATGTTATATTCTTTAGAGGTGAAAAACTCAGTTCAAATTTATAATTATGATGTCAAAAATTATGTTTTAAATATTGTCTGTTTATATATAAAAAGAATAATATAATAGCTTAATCTTAACTTATTTTTCATCTGATGTCTCTGTCACAGAGACAGAGGGTACACTGAAATGCTTCCACAGTTCTTTCTTCATTATATCCATATATGCAGCTTTGGCATGCCCAGTGCAACCTCAGTCAAACATTTCCCATACCATAAAACATCTTTGATATACAGCGTGCAACCCAGCTGATCCAGTAGCTATCATTATCTGCAATACTATGTTGAATTAATCAATCCTTAATAGGTGTACTTAATATTTACAAAGGAAATAAATTTTCCAGGTAATGCAGAAAATTACATCAAATAAACTAACAAAGGCCTCTTAATATAGTAGTTATAATTACAGAGCACATCTTCAAACAAATCTGGTATGTAACAAGCTAGAAGCATACAAAATCTTTCAAAGGAAAGACTAACCAAATAGTAAAAAGAAAAAATAAAGTCATTTTATTAGTTGTTATTATATATTAGTTAAGTTATTGTTATAATAGAGTTAAAATTTTTGTTATGCACATTAAAATAAGAAACTTGTCTTCTTTATGTGGCAATACTTTGTGCTTTACCAATGTGGATTATTACCTCTGTCCTTCTCTGCACTTCCTAAATTCCCAATCCATTCTGCAGAGCTCCTTTGCTGCTCTTTGGGATATGAACATCAGCCTAATGCTTTAGTGTGGAAATCCTATTTCTACATCTCATTTACTTGTCTTCCTTTTTTCCTAATGGTAGCTTTACAGAATTTGTTCTTCCTAGCTAAAACATTCCTTGGACCAGTCTCAAGGAAGGACTGTATCTGTATGTTTCTTAGCTTTTTAATACACGAACTTTCAGTGCAGCAGCGTGCCTTCAAGTGACTAGTAATCTTAGTAGATTTCATAAGCATTTTAGGGACATTCAGTTATCTGTGACTATGATTTACAAACTAACACCCTAAAAGAAGTAACACAAATATGATAATGAAAGTGACCATTGCTCCTCAGATGCCTTAAGAGATGAGAAAGCCTTTAGAGGTTTTATAAAGGTCCATTTAATTATAATTATGTCCAAAAGAAAAAAAATTTAAAAAGTAGTTACTTTATAGAAAAAATTGGAACTTGCATCTAAAAGCAATTTGATGGGATGATTCAGTATAAAATCCTCAACATCCGTTTGACTGCTATTGATTATTAAAACCTAAAACAAGCAATCTCCTTCCCTTTCCCCCCATACAACTCTCACCAATCTGGGGTCAATTTCTTCATTAAGAACTGCTTCATTCTTAATAAGAGCAACTCGCTGTGCAAATTTGCAGGTTGATATAGATTCCTGGGGAAAAAAAAAAAAGGAAAGAGACAAAAAAGAAAAATTTCACTTAGCTTTGCACCAGGTAAGTAGAACAGACTGTTAATGAAGTCATCAAACTAAGTTTCTAATTTTTGTATACTTTACAGAAATAATCTATCATTTCGTATTCCAAAACAACAATATTCAAGGGAAATTAGGTTAGCATATTAATGACCTACTGACAAAACTGTAAAATTGTAGTACATATTTTATTGACCCAGTCAATCCCCTGAACAACTCCATTTCAAATGAGTCCCCAGGTGGCACTAAATGATAAGAAAGCCACACTACTCAGAAGGTAAAAACTTTTGAATGATGAGAAAAAGAGAATATTAACTAAAACCAATTTTTTGGTGAAAATGGGACTAGAGAAATGTATGTAAAAGAAGCTGGGAAAAGAGATGAAGGGAAGAGTGGAAGTCCAGGATAAATGGGAAACAAGCTGGGAGACTTGGAACTAGGAGGCATACAGGAGAACTATGATACCAGACCAAAAAATGTCAGAAGAGCTAAGATGGGGTGCAGGAGGAAGGCAAGGCAGAGAAAAAAAAAAAAAGAAGATACAAGACTGAAATTGTGGAGGAAACTCTGTGACAACCTGTGCATACTCCCATCTAGGGCACAGAATGAAATCAAGGATCCCTAAGTATTGTTCCCTACTGTCCTGGTTTCAGCTGGGATAGAGTTAATTGTCTTCCTAGTAGCTGGTACAGTGCTGTGTTTTGAGTTCAGT
>JAVJGG010000055.1:1406283-1426552 GCA_035590195.1 Aviceda cuculoides
TTACATTATGGGACCTAATTATTATTAAATAAAAAGCTAGATAACCCCATGATCTATTGTGATATAAAAGATTTGAACTGTTACCTGGCCAAGCACTGTACTGAAACACTGTAGCTATATGAGTTGTGCAAGCTATCCTAAATTACTATGAGTTGGTTTTCCTTTAATAAATGTTACACATCAGCATATATTTTGTTTACCTTCCAATTAAGAAAAATTTTGTTTTAGAAAATTTATTAGCAACTTTTTTGTTGGCACTAGTTTCTCTTAACAGTCTTCAGACAAGAAATAAAATTTCTTAGTACTATAAATCTTACACTGGCAAGTCCAAGAGGGATGAATACATAATATGAAACTTACTATGTTGTAAAGGAATCTGGAAACCCATTCCTGGATCCGGGTTTTCAAATCTCATATATTACAACTTGCTAGATGGAAATATGCTATAACTCTGTTAGTTTATATTGCATAGAAACCTCATAGTAGTCTAGCGTACACATTAATAAGCACATTCTCAGTCTCTGCCATACAGAGAGTACAATCTCAATAGACAAAATGGGAAAAGAGCCAGAAGGAAGATATGTTATTTCCATTAAAAATGGGAACTGTGTTACAGAGAAGTTCATTTTTTCTAAAGTTCATGTGGGAAGTCTGTAGCCCAGGTAGAATTTGACCCCCACACACACCAGCACTGAAAAACTATGTGACCAGCTGCCATGATGCAGAAGCCACTGTACTGTCATGTGACAGTCACATAACACAGAAGATGATGGGTTTGAGTCTGTTTAGTAAAACCTCACCTAAATCACAAAATCTATCTTTATAATCCAGTCAAGGAATCCAGAATAGAAAGAGGAGAAATCTGAAGGAGAGGGAAATTATGTTCCTTCACAAAGTGACAGAGACCACCTGTACAGGATCTGAGCCTGGATCTTCTAACAGCCAACCATTTTTACATGGTCAAAAATAAGGTGTTATTATGCTTTTGATATAAAAAAAGGTTTAGGGTTTGGGTTTTTGGGGTTGTTTTTGGTTGGGTTTTTTTTTTGTTTTTTTCTTTTAAATACTTTTTGGTCTAAGCTTAAAAGACCTTAATAATATTACTGAACCAGGACTGTAATATGCTGATTCAAATCAACATAATTTAAGGTATAAAGTTCCATTTTGAGTGGGTCAAAAAAACCACTTTAAGACCTAATCAAACTTTTAAGTGTTGAAGCTGTCAGAAATACTGTCACTTTTTGTAAAATAGCATCCTATACGAAACATAATAGCATAGAGCAGGTACAATCACTCACAGATAACTTCACTGAAACATTTGGAAATATTGTTAAGCATAAAGGAAAGCATGAGGCTCACAAGTGGTTATGATATGATCTGAAGTGTGCCCAAGAGTCCCTGTTCCTGTCTACATCCTTTGTGCAAGCAGTAACTTCACACAGGGAATATTTTTGCACCAGTACCTTGTGCCAACAGGCAGCCAGGACATGTTCTCAGAGCATCCTCAGGAGATAAGGATTTGGGGGCGCATCAGTTGCAGGTACAGAGCTATCAGCTACATCTGCATCTTGCAGTTTAGTGTAGCACATGTTCTGAAGCCATATGCCTGCTCCGGAGTTCTCCTTTTTTCCTCCTGTTCATGTGCAATCACAAGACCTCTGACATGGCCTTTGATCCATATCAAGAATCCTTCCAGATTCCTGCCCACACCACCCCACTCTTCAGATTTCTGTCAGTTAGGTCTCCCATCCCACCTCCCATTTGTAGTAGAGTTTATCAGCTTAAGCTCTGGTCCTTACAGGAAAAAATCCAAACTCTATTGCTGGTGTCTTGCAGCTAATTACAAGCATTCTTACTTTTTGGATAACATACGCTTTTCTCCAGTATATACTACAGGTCTTGCTGGAAATAATTAATCCAAAAAATCACAATTTGCTAATTAGAAACAAATGCATGTATTTCACTTTAAATTATTAAATAGTTCCTGGTTTTTCTGTTACTCTAATGTCTGTATATGTTAATTAGGAAACAAAAACAGAAAATTACCTTTTCTATAGGATGTGAGTAAATCTAGCCTTTAATGGCTGGCAGTGATTTCAAATTTTATTAGCAAAAAATTTGGTAGGCATGGGTAGCAGTCATTCACTAACCAATAAAATCTTTCTGCATTCCCTAAATGGATCATGTGTTAAATGACAGTTAAGAGGCATATTCATCAAAGCAGTGGGAACACTGTATTCTATAATTTTGGGGAAATACATACAATTCTAATTTCACTATAGTGTCAAATCATATGTCTGTATGACTGTTAATTTGTAACTCAAAATTTGGTCCAGGATACCCTACGTGGTGTATCAGAAGGGAATGTCTACACACACACACAAAAATGCAGTTGTAATTCCACAACATGCTACTACTGCTTACGGACAACAAAAACTATCTGGATACGGTAGTAGGGCCTTTTAAGAGCACCTGTGTATCTAATTGCTGTGGACACTAAGATTGAATTGTCCTTGCTGCCATTGTAGATCATCTGCATGACCTTCATTTTTCCCTAGACATATAGGCCACTTGGAGAAAAAGTGCAGTTGATTTATTTGAAGATTTTTTTAACACATAGTGGATATTTAACGAGCAGATCAAGGATCATAACACAGAACTATGTTCCCATTGTCATCTTGACACAAATCATTTTACATGACTACTTTATTATGCAAGGTGTTTAGAAATGGCATAACACAACACTAAACCACCCATAGAAAACTAAATAGTTGAGTATGTAAATAAGCTGACTTGGAGGAATCCTTGTACTTCAATATTAGTCCCTGCAAGGTCAGGGTTGAATGGCCCAATTCCCACCAAACAAAAAGATATTTTTTACTGTTTTCAGTGGTGTTTTATTCAGTATTAGAAAACATTTCTATTAATGAATGATACGCAATCCCAGACAGAACCCAAAGGGCTTATCTCCAACTGTATTTATTCTAAAATAGGAGTTAAAAGTTGCATGACAAAACTTTAATATTTTATGCTTCTACACCACTTCAACCCTGACTATCTCAAAATACACTACACAGATTATTAAATTCAAGCTCACAGAAGATCCTGCAGTGTTGCATTATAAATACATAGAAATCATACAGTAAATAAGAAGGATCCTAAGTACAATTTGTATGATGCTGAAGACGTTCATTTTAGAATCACCTAGCCTTATCACTTCCCATGAGTACAACTGAAATACAGACATTTTTCTTCAAGGTAAAATCTAAACAAATGGTGGGTATGAAAAAAATTCCGTGCAATAGTAAATGGCTGGCTGCCACCGGCTGTGCCTTAAGCTTCTTCTTTTGACAGATTAAATACCTATGATTGTAGATTAAATAAAATCTAAGAGATTCGTTCTTATTAACAGAAAAACACACAACACAAAAATGAAAAATATTCTTCCCAGTAAGTGGAAAAAACAGTTATATTTCCTAATCATAATTTTAAAGAATTTTCACATACAGACACGCAAAAAATTTTCTGTTTTAATGGATTTCCTTAACTGCACATTTTACTAAATAATGCATATACTGCAGTAGAAATTAAAAGGGACAAATCTGAATTTTAGAGTTAAGCATTTTTTCTTCTCCCCCCCCCTCAATCCCCCTTATTTCTCCCACTGAATGACAGCCTCACAGACCTGCTATTGTTGTATATAGAAATTTTTAAATAAGCCTTTGGAAAAAATGCTGTATTCTCCAGCAGAATTAAAAAAAAAAACAAAACATAACAAATTTCTGGCAACAGGAACAGTGTTTGCTGTACTACAAAAACAACATTATGTATTCAATCTTAGAAAGAACTTCATTTCTCTTACAAGTGTGAGGTCTGAAATCCACACTTGAAAATATTCAAGAATTGCAGCTTAACAGCACAGCATCCACAAAAGACATTTCATTGATTGCCAAATGTTTCTTACCCTTGCTTGGTGTTCTACAGCATTAGAAAACAAAATATCACAGGAGATCAGGAGACATAAGTGTAACATGCACTAAGCTTTTATAAATAAGCATAAATGTCTTTTAGCAATGCCACAAATACTAAGCCAAAAAGAAATACCTGAAAGGAAGGAATGCTATGGAATACAGACAATGCCTATAAACCTGGTGGAAAGAAAAGAAGAGATACTACAAAAGAAGATATTAGTGAGTGCGAGCAACCTCCACCATCACACTTATCACATCCGCAAAAATTACCAAGGGTCCTAAGATGCAACATCTTATTTCTTTAGTCGTGATTATATCAGATCAATGAAGAAAAAAATAATAAAAAACCCCCAATAATAATAATTACTATTGTTGTTAATAATAACAATCATCATCATCTGTTAACCAAACCTTTCTACTGGAATGCTTCATCTTCAAAGACTCCAGTCACCAGTGCTATCTAAACTCATTCTTTGTTTCTTTTTAAAAAAAAATTTAGTAAGATCAGTCAGGATTAATCTACTTTCTCAATATTTGCTTTTTCCAAAGAGGAAAAATAAAAAGCAGCAGTGAAAGGAGAATAGGGATTTTAGTATACCTTAAATCAACAGGCTAAAACTTTTTCAGTAACAACAGCTGAATGATAAAGGTTTGTTAGATTATTATTTTTTTTTTGTTAGATTATTTTTTTTTATTATAAGTAATTATTATTATTGCAGTTGCATCTATGAGTCTTATTGGTATAAAACCAATGGTAGTTACTCCATAAATACATTAACAAAGGTAACTCCTGTCTCAAAGAGATCGAAGAGTCACATTAGTAGAGCAGTAAAACAATATGTGAGAGAAAAGCCTAATATTTTACCATATTACAATGCCTGAACCAAATAAAAACCCACCACTTATGTTCAATGATTCTTGAGTGACACAACCTGATCCCAGCTGTGGAAGGGTGAGAAGATCACAAAAAACATTTCTAGCAGAGGTACAGCTGCAGTCTTGTAAATATCTTTAACGTTCCAAATAAAACAAGAAAACTATTTTTGAAATACAACCCTGTATGCCTACTATAACCTTACTGTTTAACTGTTAAGCTTTTCCTAAATTAAAATACATTATTTCAAAGGAAGAGCTATCAACTCAAACATTTTAAAAAACTGCAATAAATATCCTAAGACTAACTGAATATTGGAATAAAGATTTCCAAAACATTGCACTTTGCTAAACAGGAATGTAGGAAAGGGAGAAATGTTTCTCTCTATTCCAATTTTACCTGTTCCAAATAATGTAATGACAGGTTGATATATTTGGCTTCTGTCAATAAGTGACCTCCAACTCCAGTCTTTGCAACACGCTCTGATCCAGCAAGGTCTACTAGGTGTAACTTGGAGTGTCGGATAGTTGCAGATCCAGGTTCCTTGCTGGTGATGTGAATAGTGAAAATGCAGTGAGAGCGGGTTGAGGCTTGATTCATTGGTGTCTAGAATGAAAAGAAAGGAAGAGTCCTCAATGTTAATTTAAAAAATAAATTTAGCTTTTTACAGCTCAACAATCTGGGAATTAAAATCACCTATCAAATTTTTTACCTGTTGCACCTGTAATAAATATGCAAGAAGAACCCAAAAGCATTTACTTGGCACTCACATTCTGGCCAAATACTTGGATAACTTTGTTCTGGACAAATTGTACTGCAAACAACCAAGCAACTATCTTTGTTCCAAGGTACTCTAACAGTGAGTACATCAGCAAAGCAGCTGGCCTTACTATGCTGAGGAATACTAAGAAATACTAGAAAAGGCCAACTTGACCAGATAGAAAGTTACTAATTCCTGATCTCCAGGAAGTTATCAGTTTCCCCATCGGTAAGCCCATTTTTAATCTTTTTTGGCTAGACAGCTACCAGTGTAACTAAGACTAGGACTTTCTATACAGCTTTAGATTTTCACATTTTCATTACTTTTATGAAAAAATTTAACTTGGTAAAATCAGTATCAGAATTTTATGTGGCATGACAGAGTTTTCATAAAAGGTTTGGCTTCAAATATATTTATTTGGAATAGCTACTGCCATACTTCCTTAACAAGACACATGGAAAATCTTGGTCAGTTTTTAGAGATCTCAGCTTTAGTATGGCTTTAGTGGTGTTCCCAAGATATTTGAAATGCAGAACAGAAAATTTTAAACAGCTTTCAGATATTTAGTTTTAGATTTCAAATGCCCACATACCATCACACATGTACATTTCTTTTCTTAAAAATATAAAAAAAATCTTTAAGCATATAAAGCCTCTTTCATTTAGTTATATCAAGCTGTTGGAAACTTAAAAGCTAAAAGAATTCCTTATTATCCTAATTTTATAAACAGCTAAAGCTTTAGAACATATATGAAGATTATAGGTATACCATACACATAGTATTTTTAATTACAAACTATAAAAAGTATGACTACATTTTTATCAGGGCATAAATACCAGACTTGCAGAAAAATAGGGCAGTGAAATAAATTAATAAATAAATATTATTGAGTTAGCAACTAAATCTATACTTATTTATGGCCGTTTAAAAAGAAGATAAAAAAATCCTGGCTACATTGTGTACATTAATCTCTTATCTATACTTTATTCCTCTCTTATTATAGAGTAATTATTTGTCTAGGCATACACTGTCATTCAGACTAGATATACCAACACATTGCTTTTTTTTCCATAGTCTGCTTTGGTATGAAACATTCTAGATGTTAAAATAGCCTGTTCATTGCAGGTGTTGAAGCTGTTGTCTTGTTAATCCAGAAAGGACAGCTCTTAACAGAAAGACTGCAAGCTGAATATTCCTTTACAAGGAATAATAGGAACAGCTATACCTCTTGGTTGAATTGTCTCCCCTTCAATTTCCCAATTTTTTTTTTCCAGCCTTAATAGTGCCAGCACAACTGAATTGTTTTTGGGAACTGATCCAGCTCAAAGAAAAAAAAGGGGAAAAAAAAAAAAAGTCTGCAAACCATAGATATTTAACCTGGATCGGTTTCCTGATTCAGTCACAGCGCAGCTGTAAAAAGCAGTTCTGCTAGAATAATTGAAAATGGCAGCATACAGCATGCGAACGACTAGGTGGTGTGCAGGAATAGCGTACGCTTGTAGTTGTTGGTGAAAATTCTGTAATGAAATTACAGCCTTAGCGCTATTTTTTTGGGGGCCGTTTCAACCTAATAAAGCCAAGCTTAGAGGGAGAGGGAGTTTTGATCATTAGTTTATACAGATGAGGAATTTTGGAATAATATAGGCAAGCTACTGGGTCTCCTTAACTGCCTGATTTCTAAGGATCATTTCACAATCCTGTGAAATGAGCATCAGAGCATCAAAGTGCAGTCACATGCTATGTTATCTTCAGAGGTGAAGCTGAATAAATGAAGGGGCAGTGAGTTGTAGCATAGGAATGAAAATAAACAGGCTCGGGGGAAGGTGTCAAGCAAGAAAATATTACCAAACATACTTAAAATGCAGTTATACTAAGAAAAAATCATACACTGTTAAAATGTATTTTATTCAGCAATTCTGATTCCATGAATAATCAGAGCCAGCTTCACTTATTTTACTAGGAGAGCTATAATTTTACTACTTGCAGCTCTGTGAAGCAGGACTGCATATTTTATTCTTCCAGCTCAAAATCCACAACAGAATTAATATTTAATGACATTCTCCTCAACAAAACTGATATTTGAGGACATTTTGTACTACAGTCATGGCATCGGTCACACTATACTGCAGACAAGTCTAAGCCAGATCAAATATCAATACAGGTCTAGATAGGAAGCACGAATAAAGGTTGTTATGAAAGAAGCAGACGAAATCATCATACTTCAGAATAAGCATTCTTATGCAAACTTAAGTTTCACTATGCAGCAAAACCTCATGTATTTCAAAATGTGCTTTTAGTCACACCTGTTTAACCCCAAGAGAGGCAAAAAAAAAAATTTAAACATAAAAGTAATTTCAGGACTCTGAGTTCCAAAATCTCAGGGCAATATTTGCCCTATTAGGTCTTTATTGTCTATAGCAATATGCTAGCCACAACTTGTTTTTGCATGTTCCAAACAGATTCTGCTGGACTGGTCATCAGAAATTCCATTTCTTTTCTCTACACAACTTCTTTTTTTCATGTAATTGCTATTTTTATAAAGTCCTTCTTCAGAGTAGAACCAAACTTTAATCAATACATGAATACTCCTTTTTACAATATGATTCTATCTCCACTTTACAGTTCCCATATACAGAAAGCTCTATTAGAACTCTTACAGGAAGCATAAAGTAATAAAAATTTAAACTATTAAATGGGATGGGATTGTGAAATGTTAATTGCAGTCATAATCCCCCATGCTTTGCTATGTTTACCACATAAGTAGATGCAAAGCATACAGCAACAGAAATGACAACTTGTCAGCATCTTCCATCCAAAAAAAAGCTTTTTTTGTTGTTTTTTGTTTTTTTTCTATCTTACATATGCAACTTCGAAGTATCAACATTCAGCTGTTCAGAAAGTTTGAAAATTGAAAACAAACAAATTTTCTGGACACTGTCTCAGAGCCTACTAAAAGGTTCCTTTAGTGGCTTTCAGAGTTCATTCTGGCTTTGTTAGCAGTATTCAAACCATATGTATATGAAATCATCCTCATGCTAATTTGATGTGATGAAGGAAAAAAAAAGAAAGAGGGGAGTGGCCTGGCTCTCAGCAGATGGTTGCTATTGTGAAAGTTATATATAGAACAACTGATGAGCTACAGTTACTTATAAAGAAATATTTTTTTCCAGGAATTCTGTGACATCATAAACCACATAAGCAGACTTCAGATGCTTTGTGATATCACACTAACACTACAAAGGAATTAATGCCAGGTCATCTGTTGCTGCCCATTTGTGGCATGGTAAAAGAGGAATTTAATAACATTTCTTTCAAGATCATGATCTGGTAAAGCATCAGTGGTTTTTCTGATCTTGGAAAATATGTACAAGAGATATTTCAAGCCATACAACCCTGTCTCCTTTTTCTCCAGGACCAGAATATACCTGTGCTGAAATTAAATAAACTGTATAGAAGATTTGTGACTTAAACCATTACATCTATTCACAAAATGTTTGCAAGAAGGTGGTTTCTACTTAAATGAGAACCTGCAGCACAGACATATTGCAAGAAACGTCCAAGTCAGATGTTTCTGTCAAGGAATACAAGGTCATGAAAGGTCCAAAAACTTGCTGGAGCCTAAGTTATCCATCTTAATCTAATTGTTACCTATCTTAAAATAACAAAACACTGCAGGAGTTCCTCCCTATACAAGAATTTATGTATTTCCCAAATCCTTTATTTGTTGCAGCTGCTATTATAAATGTTGTTTTCACTAAGAATAATACCCAGAATTAGGATGCTACTGGTCTAAATAGAGTTCTTAATAATTGAGGACCTAAGAAGGAGAAAGTTTCTTAAATAGGAGAAAAACATACGAAAAGCTGTTTGAAAAATCACCATTAGACTAACAGAAACTGCTACTACCTGGAAGAATAATGTGTTGATTATGGCTGCCAAATACACTCAGACAGAGAAAATACAGAAAAGAGTTCAGGACAGCTAGGACAAAAAGATTTCACAGATAATAAATGCAGTCATTCAGCCCATATTGCAAACCATCTCCATTTGGCAGTTTATACAGTTCCAGTGGAATCTTTTCTTCTTTGATTAAAAATATTTAGATATCAGAACATGATTTCCCCGCATGAATGAACTAATGACTAGCCAAAGCATAAATGAAGAAAGATTCTGAATGTTCCCATTTTTTTGAGAAGAACGTTGCAGTGAAAAGCTCCAAAATTTTGTTTTAAGGAGGGTTTTTTCCTCCTCTTAAGTTTGGGGTTGGTTTTTTTTTTTGCTTTTGAACTTTTTGACAAATTACATTGTCATTCTTATTTTCAAAATGGTCCTGCAACTCTTCAAACAAGGGTTATCTCAGGGGTAAAGCATTAGATTGCAACTTTAGAGACCACAGATTTCATATGTGATCCATGACAGTCATCTTAGTTTTTCCATAGCCAAACTCCTCATCATTAAAAAAGTAGAATCAAGAATTTATTTTATTTTATTTTCTATTTTGGTTTATTCATCTTGTGTCTTTTTCTTTAAAGATTACTTTAACAGGGTCCTAATCTTTTCTGAAGTTAGGAAAGTGTTATCATAATTCAATTAAAGTTTAAAAATATGGCTCTCTGGAGAAGTTATGGTTGATGTTGTAAGTCCTCTTCCCTAGATCTCTACATTAATCCCTCATTTCTGCAAACACTATTTTCTCATTCTGATAAGCCACCATATAAAACACCACAGTCACCTAAAACCAAAAATGCCAAATGATGATGGGATAACTTCTGTAATCCAAGATGATGAGGCCTGAGAGGAAGCAACACTCAGTAAGCTCACTGAGCAGTACTGCAACGTACCTGCTGCAATTGCAAAGGAAAAGCGTATGAGGTAACTACATGAATAAAACTTCTACACTGAAATTCACCTTATTTGAAGTTTTTGGAATCATATTAGCATTCAGACTAAGTGAAATAAATATTGCTGCAATGGGTGGTAGTTATTCCAAGCAAGTATTCTCTGCATTTTTTTCTTTTAAGTACTCTTCATTAAAGACCAACAAAACAATAACTTCATAGTGTTTATATAACAAAAAACTCCTGCTATGGCAAAAGCAGCAGAAGTGACAGTGGCATAGCATCTGCTAGCCCAAGCCACTCAGATTAGTGAATTCTCTATTGCTGGGGTCCCACACATTCTCATGTCTATTCTTATGTTTTCTAGCAAGTACTAGCATGTCCCTAATAAAACTACCAAGTTGTGGGTTAAAAAATAAGCTAAAGGAGATTTTTCTTCACACAACGCAGTTAAGTCATGGAACTTTGTGTCACATGAGTTTTCATGATAAAAATTTGCTGAGGTTAAAAAGAGCATCTGGGCAAATTCATGTAAAGAAAAAATACAACAAAAGTTATTAGCTATAAATAGTCTGAAACACAAACTAATGAAGATTAGGATTTTTTTTTTAAAGTATCATTATTTACTTGGTTTATCTTTTACTCTTGTCTATATATTTGCTATTGGCCATTGTTCAAAACGGGAAACTGGAGCTGACATATCTTTGGTATGACCCATTAAGAATATTCTTCTAGTTTTACTGAGCATTACTTCATCTTGACCTTTAATGACTTACCGTCTTCATTAGTCCTGCTATTTGTTCATGATTTTCAGTGTTTGGGATATATTTTCTCTTTACACAAGGTTTTCCAAACATGTAACGCAATTGCCCTTTACAATTGCTGATTTATGACCTTGTCAGCCAGCAGCACACCTTTCTTTAAATATTCTGTCTCATTTTCATATACAGCTCCTCTAAACTGATCAGAGATTTCCTGAAGATCTTTCTCCATGTGATGAACTTTCCTTTTCTGCTTTCATTACCAACTATCATGATAGGTTTTCAGGTTTCTGAACTCAGTGTCATCTTTTTGTCTCCTCTATTACACTTTTTCAAGTTCCTCTCCTCTAAATTGTATCAATTTTTCCATTTTGACACCATCAAATGGTTCCTTAACTCAATATTTATATTTCCTAGCAGCCCGTAAGCACAGCTTGATTGTTTCTTGTCTTAACATCCTTCTGCCTCTCAAATTGTCACTGCTGAAATAGTCTCCCTTGAGAAAGAAAGAACAAAATGGTTTTTTGCCTATTTATGTTTTGAAGTCAAACACTTCTTCCCCTGTGCCCAGGTGTACATGCTCAGCCAGCAGGAACAGAGAGCTCCTTCATTATTTCATATACTTCAAATGTCTTCCTGGTCACTGATTTATTATGTATCCTTTTTTGTCAGAGGAAGAAAACCCACAAATTTCTAAAATAGAATAAGCTGTGTTGTAGTACAGACACATTGACAGTGCTCGCATTATACAATACACTTTTTATATTTATATTCCATTTTCAAGTATGAAGATAAGGAAAAAGAACCCCTACAGATTTTGGATATGGAAACATTTAATTTGAATTTTCCAGAATCAGTAAAACCACCCTTGTCTTTGCATACTGGCAAATATTTGTTTTGAATGTGCTTCACACTGCCATTTGGGTTTTTTTACACATAACACTACATGTTTATGCAATAAGAAGAAAAAAGAGGGGACTTCTAACTCTTACTGTAACTACTTAAAAGGCAATTTTGCATTTCCGTGGGAATGTTTGACAATGCCATGTTTTCTAATCTTTAAATGTATATGTATGTTGATACATACAACATTCAAAAGTCAGTCTATGGTTTATGAGAAAAATTTTTTTCTTATTTTAATTGCAGTAAGTTATGACATCAGCAACCAACAATCAGATTTGCTAAGGAAAAACAGAAAGCTCTTCGCAAAGTGAAAGCTATCATCAGAGAAATGCTTATTTAATTTCACTGTGGAAATACTCTAAGAAAGAAGATACTTATTTATCTCCAAGGACTTCTAAAATATACATCTTATGTGGAGAAGTTTATGACCATTTTAACTCTGACGGTGTTAAGATTTGTAGCAGCAATTCTCACCTCAGCAATCATTCTGTTGGTGTCTCCCAAGAAGAGTAGGTTTAAGGCTTCCTCTTCATTGGTTGCTTGCTGAAGAGACAAGTTTTTCAAATGAATATTCTGATTAGGGTCTTCCATTATTGTCACTTTTCTACATGGAAAAAAAAAAAAAAAAAAAAAAAAGAAAACCAGAATTGTTGTAAGGCTATCTTTGCTCCACACTTTCATTTCAATCGAGGCTAAAAGGGGACATCTAAAACCCCAAACCAATCATAATAAAAGAACTAAAAACATTAATGTGCATCATTTACTCTTCCAGGAAGTGCTCAATATTTTTTTAACTCTCTGTCACCTTCTTTTTATTCCTTTATTGTAAACCTCCACATAGAAAAAGAATATATAAAATCTATAACTATTAGAGAAAGCTTTGGGATTTTTTTATGAGATCTAGTAAAATCTCAAGAGCAGGAGGTTAGATGTATCATCACAAATAATAAGTAGGGGTTTGTTTGCCATTACCACAGCTACTTAAGCACAAATGATAAACAAAGCATACCATAACCCTGATTAACAAATAGGCATGGAATATTTCAGAATCAATGTATCTGTATCTGTCGCCACCATGTTTCTAATAACTTTGCATTTGTCAAGATTATTTCTCTTTTAATTCTTCTCAAATGATAACAATTACAAATGTAAATGATCCCTTTCTTAAATCAAAAGCAAGCAGAATGATTTTATTTTTTTCCACTGAGGTTAGAAATGGTCTTAGTTCTACTTCTTTAAGCCTTAAAGTTCAGCAAAAGGAAGTTAGATGGAAGCAGCAAGGTGCCGTGGTTTCAGCCCAGCCGGTAACAAAGGACCACGCAGCTGCTCGCTCACTCCTCCCGCCCCCCTCCGGTGGGATGGGGAGGAGAATCGGAGGAGAGAAAAGAAAAAAAAAATACCCGGAACCTCGAGCGTTGGGATAAGGGCAGTTCACTGGGACAACACAAAAAGAGAAGTTACAACAACAACAACGGTACTAATAAAAGAATATACAAAATGAGTGATGCACAGTGCAACCACTCACCACCCGGAACCCGACGCTCCGCCACTTCCCCCACCAAAAGCCAAGAGAACCCCCCCAGCCCGCTCCCCATTTATATACTGAGCATGATGTTACATGGTATGGCTAGCTCAGGTCAGCTGCCCCGGCTGTGCCCCCCCACCTCCCAGGTTCCTGTAAAAATTAACTCTATCCCAGCTGAACCCAGGACACAAGGATATGGCAAAAGCTCCAGGAGAGTTACTAAATATTACTGAAACTCTTTTTAATTTCTTTAAATAGCCCTTTTACATAAGAATTTTTTATTTTGATCAGGTTACTGAGAGTTAAACTTTATTGGCTTTACTGAGTAGCCATTAGGGTCTTCTAAGTTAGGAAATTCTGTAGTGTCCAACATGGAAGCCAGGTAGTTGCATCACTGGATTTGGAAAACTCTGAGAGTAAAGACTCTGTTAAAATTGAAGTACACTAATTCTGAAGATGAATGACACATCCTTCACGGTGAATTACATGTCCTGAGACAACTTACAACAAGCAGATCAGGACTTTTTGAGAAGTTTTAATTTTAAAAAAAAAAAAACAAATTTTTTCCCCTGTAAGTATAGATAATACTTTATATATACATATACACATATTTATACATGTATTTGTATGTGTATATATATATTTCTTTTCATATTCTTCAAGGTTAACCACAAGAGGGAGTGTGGGGCTTGAGTTTTTATCTCTAGATAGTTCTTGCATGTTAATTACTCCAAGCTGCTTCAAAACCACACAGGTTGAGTGTTTTTCTGCTTTGCTTGTCTTTTTTCCCCAAAACTGACAGAATCAAATCAGGCAGTAAGCAGCATTCTATAGTATTACTCTTAAGTATCAGGGAAGTAGTCCACCCTCTGATGGTCAAAACATTGGAATGGTTATACAGAAATTAAACACATTGCAATACACTCAATATTTTCAAGAAAAAAATACATGTAAAAGTACACACAATGCTTCTTTAGTAGTCATAACAATTGTTTTACCAAGCATGATTACCTCCCACTTTTAGCCTTATTTCTGTGCGGTAGGGTAAGACAGCATTAGTACAGTCACAAAACTCAGCTTCCTCCATTCAGAGCATAAACCCAAAAGTATAATTATGCTCTGGCACAACAATGTTTTGATAATGTCAAGTTGTATCCTGTCTGCAATTCCATCTGCGTGTGCATCACATGCTAAAGCCAGGAGTGCTTCTGATTACAGTATGGTGCTTTGACTAATTTTAATATCTTGAAATTGCATGGTAAGCATCATCTACCACTTTTTACAATTTAGGAGAACAATGTTGGTTTACTATGCACACTTGGCATAGTATTTAAACTTTTAAGTATCTTTTCAGACTACATTCTGATCAATGGTTATAAATAATTTCCAGACAACAAAGATATTAGTTTGGATGAAAAGCTCTGGAGGATTATTATTTCAGAAAGAAGACAGTGGGGACATCACAAACCAGTGACAGCCTCCTATACAGTGGTCTTGTAGCTATTTGGAGGATTTCCAAGTGGAAGTCTAAATTTGCACAACTCGAGGCACCTGTCAAAACATCCTCAGAAAGACATGTTCCAAAATAATAGCAAAATTATTTATTTTATAGTCCTATAAAGTTACTGTATAATATGATAATAGATTTCTATAGAGCATTCTCTACATCAGTGAAATCTTTAAATTTCATAGCCCTAACTTGGATCTTGGAGTGGAAAAGCTCTGTTAAATTATCCATAATGACTAAAAGAAGACAGAGACAAGGTTTTGTTTTCTTTATAAACAAAGAATCTTTCCATTTGGCCTAATGGATGGAATTTGTAGCTGACTAGGAAACCTGTAGGATGGGATCAGCATTTTTTATACTGTTATTAACTTAGGCCCTTTCCTGCATTAACTAGACTGCCATTAATACAAGAGAGCCTTACACACTGAATGCTTTCATTTATGAAATTCTTGTTACTGGCAAACAATGAAGTTAAAGCTTTCTTTGCTTAATTAATACCATCTCATTAATTTGTGTAACATAAATTTAAAAAACCTTAAAATATTTTGGAAAACAAATGACAATTTTAAAAATCAAGTTTCCTGTGATTATATCTGTGTCTAGGGCTTAGATTTAAAGAAATCTAAAATAATCTTAAAAACTTTATAGACATTTAAAAATTAATCATGATGATGTAAACAAATATATGAGGATACATACGTTCTATGACAATACATTAGCAGAATATAGTGATACTACTTCAGCATGAGGAGAAGACTATACAGCCAATAATAAATTTAGGAAAAGGCTAAAAGAGAAAAGCAGCAAGCATGCATCTTGGAGTCTGTCCAGAAGAACAGAATAAACTAATGTATAACTATAGCTAATCTTTCTACAAAGTTGCAAGGAGCTTTAGATTTTAAGAAAGAATGACCAAGATCATAATTTTTTATATTATCCCCCAAAAATTATCTTTCAGAATTACAGCTCCCTGAATACCAAATCAGAAGACAAAGTCAACACTAACTCAAGAGACAAGGTTACAAAGTTATTCAGCCACCAGCATAGCTTTCAATAGCACAGATTTGATTTTCTATTCAAGTATAGACCTAGAGCATAATCTCCTTAGCTTGTGAGACATGACAGAACTACAAGTAAGTATTGGTGCAGACTGTCCTGACATCATACTGTGATAGGAAATCCTTCCCACTGTCTCCAACGAATTCTACATGCAAGACAAGAAAAACACATTTTGCTTGTTCTACACTTTATGGACATAGAAGTGTATTGATACTGACCAAGAGACTGTTGCACATTTAGTAGTGATCCACATAACAGTTAACCTGTGCAGGCACAGCCTGTGCTGTGCTGCACGGACAGTGTGGCATTCAGGTCTATGTCATGCTGCAAGACCCTTTGGCTGCAAGACAAATTCAGCCAGGTCATTGTAACAGAAGACCCTGCAGGCAGCTCCACCTGATCATCACACCACCTGCATGGCCTTGCCTTTATCAAAAAATGCCACAAGAAGTTCTCATGAGAACACCTTTTAGAAATGGAGCTGTTTTCTTGTAAGGAAATTACATAACATAATAGCTCAAATGACCAAAGGGGAGAGATTCTATCCATGGACAGGATCTGTGCCGCTCTGCACAGTGCGCCGCAGGGAAATCCATTCAGGCTCCGTCCAATGCTGCACAAACACAGGGTGCCTGGCATCTGATGGGATGTTAGACTTACTTGCCATCTATATTCCTCTTCTTATTCTGTCTTTCTAAAGCAGTTACCTTATTAAGTCATTTGTTGTTGGGCCTTTCTTACTGAGATCTAGAAATAGCCCTGCACTTTCTCTCTCTCCCCCCTCACCACACTGTGCAGAGCAGAGTCAGAACTGAAACGAGATTGGTGGTTCATGTACAAACAAAACATATAAGATCTGTTAGAATTTGCAGGCAACTTCCAAAATGTCACTCACAAAAAAAATGCTCACTCACATAAAAAAAATGTTAAATAATACTTTGGCATTCAAAAGTAAAGTTGCCTTGAACAGCACAGCAATAATCTGAACTGAATTAATTTACTCATCCGATGCCTTTGGAAAAGTGACCTTAGAAAAGTTTCACTGACTTCTTCCTACTGGTTTTTAGGAAACAAATCAACATAAAATCTGGATGGGAATGAACAATACATAATATATACTGAAGTTATTTTACACATTTAAATTGTAATTTGTTTGAACTGTAATGAACAAAACATAACCTTTGAAGAAATGATTCAGAACAGTTTTCAGCTATGTCCTCATTAAAAAACAGAAAAGCTTAAGTTTACAAACCTTTGTATTCTCCTAATCTTTAGTATTCAGTAGCGACATACTGAATACTTCATTTTGAAAGAATGTATTCCATATGAACAGAGTAAGCTAATATTATTATTAGCCTTAGAAATTTTAAAACACTGGTAATTCTCAGAACACTGAAAACAGTTCTTGAAGACCTACGGATGTTAGCCAGTTTCTAGATTACATAGTTGGTACAGCCATTAAAAAGCGGAAGGGCTTACATTAACACTGTTGAGCCTTGGAGATAGGCAACAGGTCTATTTGCATCAAAAAAAATCAAAAAAATCAGACTAATAAAATATATTTCCTATATGCTGAAAGTTATTCTTTTTTTTTTTTTTTTTCCTTCTTTGTAAAGTAGCACTGGAATTATTATACTAGTTGGTTTACCTTTGCATGTCAGTAGTTTGGTAACTCTTAAAGCCCTTGGAGGGCAGTGAAGAAACAGAAGAGTATAAACTCATTTGAGGTAGTTAACCAATATTCAGTTACAGATTTTTTTTTTTAAGTGAAGATATTTTACACTGCCTTTATGGAACATGTTCTGCATGTCCCGCGTGTTACTAATTTATATTGATTTAGATATAATTGTTGATGTTTGAAGTTAATTGGTTCTTACCTTAAAGTGTCTTCCTTTTTATGGAATTGAGTTCACTTAATCTATACCTCAAATAAACTTCATCTGTCTGGAGCATAAGCTAGGAATGAATTCTCAGAAGATTCAATATGAATTACCTGGTTGTTTTGTTTTGCTTTTTTTTTTTTAAAAGTCAGCCAACATCATACTAAATCTTATACTTTTCCCTATCAAAGAGGACTTTAAAGAATCTTCACACAAAAATGGGGAATCACTTATGCTGGCTGGAAGTTTAGATTACATTTTCTCCTGGCCACATCACTCCTAATTAATGGTTGTCTAAGCTTGCTTTGAAGTAGCTCTTCAACTACTGCATTTTAAAGACTGACATTTTAAGGTAAAATTTTATTAATTTTAATTTGCCTTTACATGCAAGAGTGTCACCTCCCATAGTTTGGACAGGTAAAGCAGTAACTTATTGGTTGTCCCGATTTAATATATGACTAATGTTCTATAAGCTCAGTCTTTATTTTTGTTTTATTGTTCAATAAAATTCTAACTTCTTAATAAATAATACAAACTAGTTAAGAAGAGTGTGTACTTGTAGGTTATAACTAAAGTGAAATTGGTTTGATTCAGTATATAAATTATATAAAGTTATATAATTTAAGTATAAGTTATATAAATTACAAATGCACTTGTACAACACAAAACTTGCTACAGGAGAAAGCCTCTTGCATAACCACAGAGCAAATGAAGAGCCTCAGAAAAATTTTCCTAATTTGAACAGTCCTGCAATCTTTTAAGAAAACAAGAGAGAGCAGTAAGAATTCAAATAGTCTTCTACCAGCTATATTTTATAGCAATAGTTTTTTACTTTTTACATGTTTGAAAACATTCATTATTTCCTTGTATAAACATGGAATGCTCTACAGTTACAACCAGAATTAGATTGTCAATATTAAATTCAATTTTTGCTTTCTAGCAAGTCAGATTCTTCAAAGGTATTTGCATTTGTTTATGTTGTTTCAGCTACAGTGTCACAAAATTGCAACACTGTCAGCTTTGCATAAGCAAAACAAGTTACAATTGTAAACTAAGGCATATTGTATATGAAGCATTAAGGTATATAAAATGATATTTTCTATGGGCTACATGTAATATCATTACAAATGAACATCCTGATAACTGGTTTTTTCCTGTGAAAATAATTTTTTTTTTCTGTGATTTCAAACCCAAACCTAGTTGATGTATAAATATCCGTACCTATTAGAAACATGATACATATTTATGTATGCATATATAAATATGTATATGTATACCTATCTCTACCTATGCATACATAAATAGGTAATTCTATATATATGAATCTATATAAGTACACATATAAATAGATATATAGATATATGAAATACATTCACACATTTGTCAGGAATTTATTTCCAGAAAACTAGTGATTTTCTGTGACATCCTCTTCCATTGTCACCTGGCAGACTCTAATGAAATGATTAAGCAGTATTAAGATAAAAATTTAATAGTTTACAGAATATACAAAGGATGCCTACACACAAAACCTTGACTTCAGGAGCTAAGATTCCAAAACTAATCATGCAATGATTAGATGCAATGGGCAATTTTTAAAATTTTTAGTGTTTGCTTTGCCTTAAACTTCAAATACAATTTTAATATCTTGTTTTTCAAGTGCTATCAACGAGTCTCTTGTGCACTTTTCATAACTTCTATTACCTGAATGCTGTCACTCTGTGTTTTTTCCTTCCATTGAACTGATATTGTAAAGTCATTGACACAGAGTTTGCTATGGAGAAGTACATACCTTTGATTCAAATTACATCCCCTTCTTTTGCAGGAATATGGATAACAATACTGTTCCAAAACAATCTGCATACTTTATGAGGCTAATTAATCTTTTGCTTACTCTTCTAAAATGACACATTTCTTCAACACTTTTCTTCTCTATCTTATATACTCGGGATTGTATCAGCACAGACTGCTAATATCTACCCAAGCATAGAAAACCTGCATTTGGCTTTGTATGGTGCTTAAAACCTTGACGATCCGCTGTGAAGTTCAACAGGAAATTACACATAATATGACCCTTCTAAAGTACAGAAACCATAAGTTGTCTTTAATATTCTCATTAAATACATGCTTTCAAACAAACTTGAGGAAGTTAGATTATTCTATATTTTGCTTACTACCACTAAAATCTAAAAAG
>JAVJGG010000055.1:1437242-1456057 GCA_035590195.1 Aviceda cuculoides
CCCCACTCCCCCCAGTTTATGTGACGTCACATGGTCTGGAATACCCCATTGCCCAGTTTGGATCAGCTGCTCTGGCTGTGTCCTGTGCCAACTGCTTGTGCCCCTCCAGCTTTCTTGCTGGCTGGGCTTGAGAAGCTGAAAAGTCCTTGATTTTAGACTAAACGCTAGCAACAACTGAAAACATCGGTGTTAACATAGCACTGTACCAGCTACTAGGAAGACAATTAACTCTATCCCAGCTGAAACCAGGACAACTGTGAAAGTGCTCGTTATAATTCCACAGTTTAGTTCCACTTTAAAATCCAAGATGAAAGTCAAACTTCTTTTTTATATATGTGTGTATGTGTGTATAATTTTATACATATAATTCCATCCTGACCATATTTACAGCACTCGTTTCTTTCATTCAGACTGTATTAAAACCAACAACCAAGCCAATTTAAGAAAACCCTGCTTGAGTTGCTAAGGAAGCCTGTAAGGAAAGAGGACTACCAATATCAGCAAAACAGCTGGCAAAGCCTTCTAGGAGTAAAGCACAACGCCATGAAGAAAGGATGAAGAATAAATTCCCTTTCTAAGAAGAAAACCACATTTATAAAAGACAATGGACTAGGAGTTCAAGCAGGACTGATGGAGCTCCTTTGGCTTAGAAGCAAGCTGAAGACTATGATCTCACCTCCTGAAAAGAGGAGATGGGAAAATGCACTGAAAAGGAAAAGTCTCTACAGTATCAGCTTGTTCACAAAGAAACTTATGAACTAAACAGAACTAAAGCTTATATGTACACATATATGTTTATGAAAGAACAAATTTCAAAAATGAAAATGTATAACCACCAATCTGGGTATAATATTCTGAATATTAGTCAATGTCAATTTTGAAGGTCTGTATGTAATAAAGTCTACATGGATTAAGTCATATAAATCCATGCCTGATGTTACTAATTCACACTTCTTTTAAGGAAATTCTCTTGGAATCAGTGGGAATACAGGACGTTTTAGCAACGAGGCTTGTGGAAAAACTATTGTCATAGCAAATACTTGATATACTTTGCTCTTTTTCCACTTCTAAGAACTTCAAGTAAAAAATAAATAACAAACTTTATTGGGAAATTTAATCACCTGATTCGTGTCAATATAAAACCATGCTAGGGCTACATGGTGAAATGTGACCCTCTCTGTATATGTAATCTTTAACCATTCTGTTTGTCCTTGTATAACCGCAAGCCTAGAGGAGGCAGGAGGGTATGTATATAGTTCTCGCTTCTTGCAGGGGCCGTTTAGCACCAGTTTGAACCAGTTTTGTTGCTAACCACATAGTGTTAAGAAAGAGAAGTTTGTAAAGTGCATGCACGGAGTCCCGGTCTTGTTGCTAACCGCGTGGTGTTGGGCAGGGAGAAGTTTGTGGAGCGCATGCGGGGCATCTGGGGTCGTCCTGGGGGCAAGCCAGGGTTGTCCTGGGGGGAGCCGGGGTTGTCCTGGGGGCGAGCCGAGGAAGACTACTAACTTCATCCAAAGACCACCAGACGGGAATAAGGAAGACCCCAAGAGACGAAGAGGGCATGCGCTAAAAGAGATATGCCTATTTGCATAAACCCACCTTTTCTCATGAATATGTGTTAGTAAACGAAATATAAACCAGAAACGGGAACTGTGTGCGTGCATCTTGGTCGAGCAGAGACTCCCAGTGCACCCAGCGCACCCAGCGCTGTTTGCTTGCCTTTATTCGTTGAATAAATTTTAATTGCAATCCAGTTTTGGACGGAATCATTTCTCACATTTATCAATCTAATTTTAGTTCATTGTCCCAATGACACTTGAAATGGTAACTATATGTAGGTGGACCAACACCTAATCAATCAATAAATCAATTAAACCAATATCTACTTACTAAATACTCAGGAAGTTTAAGATATGTACTTACTGTTTTCAACCTAAGATGCACAATGCCTTTAGGAAAAGAAAAACATAGAAAGGTTCATAACCCTTTAGCCACTCATAAAATGTTATTTAAAAAAACAACAACAAACGACACTGCAGAATTACCCTTGACAAAGTGGCGGGTCTCTCAGATGCTAAGAGTTAGTATAGTGAGCAGAAAATATACACATTCTCCCGTTCATCACGAAATGTAATCACAACAGGTACCTAAAAAAGTTGGCAACACCAATTATGAGATTAAAAGAAGAGAATGTATTTTCTAAACAGTGTCCACCAAAAGGATCCTTGAAGATTCTCATCTGCAAATTAAAGCTGTCCCCAACAGTAGTGGAACAGATTCTCTACTGGGAAAGGTGGTAGTGAATCAGTAGCTCTTTTCTGCCTATTCTGCAAAATCTACTTTGCGAGACGTCAGTTCACACACGCAAAGTCTGCATCTTTGCTCTTCAGATTCTCTGAATAAAAATCCCAAACTTTTGTTAAACTTAGCATTTGAAAGTACACAGGTCGACATAGTTATTGATGGTAGTCTTGTGAAGACTTTAAAATATGCATACATAAAAATCATACACTAAAAGGATATTTTCAATCGTGTCCCCTCGGTGTTATCAGAATATCCGGAAATTTGCACTTTTTTTTCTCCCGGGAAACTGAGTTTTGGTATGGCTAAGGAGATGTGTTGTTGAATAAATTGTCTCTTTACTACTTCAAACAAAAGACATCAAAGACACATAATCTAAGGAGAGGTTTTGCTGAAAAGATCTTTCATGAACTTATGCAATGTTGTATAGCTCCCTGTTCAGAAGTTCATGGACTACTTCCAGACAGATTAGCTAAAACGTTGCTGGAGAACTCTGTCTCCGGTATATTTTAGCAAAGTTACTCCTACAACTTGTCAGAGCTCCTGGAGGGCCTTCTTTTTTTAATAATACCAAGCTCAGAACTATAAAGCCTACTACAGAGAAAAATAAGTTTTTAAAATAAGATGACTAAAACTTGTCCAAATTTGTACATTTGTTTCACTGTGTTAGAAAACTTGGAGAGTTCATTTTCCTTACAGGCTAAAACATGCAGGCATATATTTGTAACACTTTGTGACAGACTTAGCTTTTATAAAAACATGTATGTCTGTGTGACTATATTTACATAAGTTCACTGTATGTAAAGGTGTGGTAGATGATAAATTTTAGTCATGTTTTTAATCACTGTAAGAAAAGTCAATTTAAAGCAAAATATTGGTGAGGAAACATCATGATTACTTGCTAAGTATTCTGAATTCGTCAACAAGTATTTATGTAATAAGCAGCTCTGTTTAGTAAAGTTGGTATCATTAAACAAGGTTTCCCTTGATGGAAGTCAGAATAAAACAGAGGAGGAAAAAAAAAAAGAAGGAAATATTCAGAAACCAACAAGAAAATGGTAACAACAGCTAATATCAATTTTAATGAAATAATAACATTAATTGCAGGCAAACAACTCCTAATCTGTGAATAAGTATTGTTTTATTACTGTCCTAAATCATCTTTATCCTTTTATTCTGCAGTATAGTTTCTAATCTAATTATATGCCCACTTCAAGATGATTTTAATATAGAAAAAGGTTAGATCTGTTCTTACATTTTACTCAAAGAACTGAATGCTTCTTTCCTTGTTAAGCACTGAAAAATTATTGCTGGTTTTTAGAAACACAACAGCTTGTGCTTGATCTTACAAAGATAATCAGCAATAATTTTGAACACAAAGAAAGTATTGAATATGTCCTCTATATTGCATAGAATTGAAAGCACACCTTTTCCAAGTGAGAGGCAGTTTGAGCAAGCAACTGACTAAGGAGATTAATTAGATCACACTGCTATATAAACATAACTATATACTACAACAGCAACATAGTTTAGCATGGTGTCATGGGATAAACAAAAGAATTTCAAGTTCTACTTCAAAGCTATGACACAGACTACCAAGAAATCTCCCACAATGACAATCTGTAAGACAGAAATTGCAATACCTTCAGTATTTTCTAAACAAATATTAAATAACCAGCAGGGATTTAGAAAACACACTGAGAAAGAGTTCTCCACCTGCACACTATCATTAAATAACACCATGATCCAAAGCTTATTCAAGGCAACAACCACCTTTCAATAATCTCACTGAGTTTTAGGTGGGATCCAAAGTGTGAGACAATCTGATGCAGATTTTTTGCTGGTGTAAATGCTTAGACACACTATGGTATTTAAACATATCTGCATGTATCAAAAGTACTTCTAGTACTTTATGAACTCCTAACATATATTCTACAAATTATTTTTTCCAATTAACTTGGAATACTCTTAATTTTAATACTTCTCTTCTTTTGGAAAAGAGACATAATAAAACCAGCAAGCTGAAGCAAATGTTCCTTAATTATTCTACTTTCACTACAACCTTAAAACTGCTTAATAACTCAAGTATTGTTACACAAAAGCTTATGTAATGATGCTTGCTCAAGAAAATATGCTTTGGCTTTATGAAAATGAATTATAACATGCTTTCTATTCTGCCCTTTGGACTTTTTCAAACTGATGTAAAAAAAAAATCAATCATTGATTAAAATAGCAAGGGTTCAATATTTTAAAAATTCCCTTACCAGTCATAAGACAGTAACAAAAAAATCCTCAGAGTCCAGAGAAAAAAAAATTGTTAAAAAGAAATGGTCATTACATGTAAGGACTTTGCCAGTGACACTGAGGAAGAACAAAAAAATGCTGTAACCCTGCAACTGCAACTATAATGGTCTGAAAGTATAAGAAAATCCCGGTATTGAGAGAGAGGTAGCATCTTTTCTTTGACTCGCTGATAGAATTGGGGGAAAACAAGACCAGGCTCAGGGCTTTAGTGGATTATTGGCTTCTTGGTTACCTTAGAAAGACCCCACCACTTCCCTTACAATCTGGCTAAGCAAAAGCTGTCAGTACAACTTTGTATCAATTATCAGGCACAGAACAATTCTTTCTAGTATGGACTCATACATGAATGTAGTTAAAGGAGAGTGATGCTGTGTGCTTTTTTCCCCCTCAAATTTTCTTACTCTGTTATCAGTTAACTTCCACTTTCTAACTTACTCATGATTAGTGGCAATTTAAAAACATACATGGCGAGAAATCAACTTTTCATTGAAAAATTCATTTTAGATCCCTATTTAAATAAATGTCTGTTACAGAGTTACATACTGGCTTTTTCAGTTGCTCAACTGACTTGCCTTATGCATGAAAGATGTCTAATTCCTAAATATAGGGTGTCATACAGAAGTATAACACATGGAAACAATTCCACTTAAATTGACAGATATGTTTACAACTGCTTAACATTCCTCAAGTGAGAAATTCCTCAAGTGAGTGCTAGACAATTTATGGGTAGTTACTACAATTTAAAATATCATTCAGTACTTTGTCCTTGAATATCTGAGACAATATAAATGGTGGTATAAAGCCCAATGTCAGTAGACAGAGGTTGAAAGCAGACTGAGGTTGTTTTATTGTGGTTGTTTTTTCTGACTACATTTTGTTTTAATTTCTAGTGAAGATCATTTGTTCTATTTAAAGTTTATGAACACAGAACTTTTCATTTGTTTCTGTGCTCATCTTTAACGAGACTTCAGGGAAGCTTTTGCCTAAGTATAATGAAGAACTCTGCTTCCTCTGCTGCTACACCAGTTTTGCTGAATCAAACAGAACAGTTACCATCAAAATTTGCAAAAAAATAAAACAAACTCTCCCCCTTGAGTTCTATTTCCAGTTTTGGACTCCCCAGTAGAAGGATGCTATAAAGAAACTGGAGTGAGCCTGACAGAACCAAGTTAATTCGGGCTGGAGCACATCACACACAAGGGGAAGCCAAGGGAGCTGTTTTCTATCAACATGGAGAAGAGAAAGCTATACGTGTACCTAACTACCACCTTCCATTATGCAGTGGATTGTTACAGAGATGAACTCAAAACTCTTCTCAAAAGCTTACAGTGGTTGGACAAGACGGAGTGGTCACAAGTTGCAAGAAGGGAAATTCCAAGTGGGTGTAAGGAAAATTTTCTTCACAGTGAGAATAGTCAAGCCCTAGAACAGGTGCCCAGATGGGTTCTGGGATCCTCATCTTTTGGCATTTTCAATGCTCTACTGGACAAGGGCCTGAGCAACCTGATCTAACCTTGAAGCTAGACCTGCTTTGCTCAGGAGGTTGGAGCAGATGACCTACAGAGATCCCTTCTGACCTAATTATTCTAAATTGTTGGTAGTAGGCATAATTCACATAGAATCAGCAGCAGCAGAAGGAAAAAGTAAACAGTCCTTATCAGTCCCTGAACCCATGTTACAAACTGCTACAAACTCTGCTTTACTTCAGACTAGTCTCAGGTGCATCAGTTTTGTAACCACCAACATGACAGTCTTCCTCAGGGAACTCAGAGTGCTCTGATTCCTTTTGTGTTACTCCAAACTTCATTATGAAAGAGACAAAGAAATAGTAACAATCTTATTCTCAAGTTTTTGACATTGTCAGGTATTACAATGTGGAAATCTTGTCTCAGCAATTGGTAAATGAAGCCTATCCAGAACACCAAAAGCCATAACAGCAACAATGAGTATGAAGTCTAACCAAAAAGATTTGCTTGCTCTGATACTTAATTGCTATTGCAAGACATACTTCACAGTCTTCAAAAGGATTAAAAAGATCACTTAAGTAATCTGTAATTTTTATTATTGTTTTGTTTTAAAATGAAAAATTCTAAAGTGAAAAGTTTTTACTAAGTTTATAATATGAATAAATAAAACATGTATAAACATTTAAATAAACAAAAAGACCTTATTGATTAAGGACTAAATTCTGTGAGTGTTTATATGTAGACAAGAGAAAATCCTGGGAACATGAAACAAACTTCAGCTTTAAAAATTAATTAATTTGATTTTGATAGTTTATTTCAGCTTCATATTATTATTTTAACTTGAGTTCTGACATCTTAATTTTAAATGACTGGTAACATAAAGGCATGTGGTTGGAAAAAATATTCAACAACTATTAAAATACTAGACTAATGAAAAAAGCTAAAAACACCAATATCTTTGATCTTGGGATACCGTCAGCCCTCTCCTTATCTCAGTTCTTGCTGACCTGAAATATTTTACAAATGTCCCTCACTTTCCTTCTTTCTATCTCAGAAAACCTCAATTCATAGTTATTTTATTAAAAAAAAAAAAATCAATAGAGTCCTGGCAAAACCAGCCCCCAGACATGATATTTAGGATAAAAAGAAGGAAGAACTTCATTTGCAGGTTCTGGAAAACAAGTTTTCATGGAGGATTTGCTTTACAGAGTCTCAGTATTTAGGTATCATCTATCACTTGGAGCTCAGATTGAAGTTTCTTTTAATTAAAATAAAGTATCTCAGTATGACATTTTTTCTTTATGCCTTTGACAGATTTATGGAGCAAATCTAATTTGGTAATGCCTCATCTTTCAAAAACACTACCAATTTCCAAACGTGCATGTAACTGTTTTTGAGAGCTTAGTGCAAGCAAGTTTTCTTAGAAATCTCAAAAGGTCTTTCCTAAAAAAAAATAAGGTGTAATACAGTTTCTTATTTTAACTAAAATCTCTAAATACATTTAGAATTCCACCATAAGCCCTGCAGAAGATGTGACACAAAGATACTCTCAATCAAAGCTATCAAACTGTAACATATAATAAGCAGCCTTCTTTAACAATTCCAAACTGTGCAATAAGTCAAAATAAACATGAGCAACTAGTAGTCCTTTGAGATGAAACATTAATGAAGCTTTTAACTTTTTATTGCCTCATAATTGTACTCACTTTCAGGAAGAACTGCTAGCATTATTGCTCCAATTTCTCAATTTAGGGGAAATTCTAAGCTACATTTGTTTCAAGCTGACATTCCTCAAAAAAGTGTCCTTTTACTATATACAGATTCTACAGATCTTTCAGATACCTAAATCACCCACACTAGCAATAATACAGCTGTGATGCAAGGTAGCCTGCAGGTGAGCCAAGCCACTGCTTCCCACACTGTGCCACAAATACATCCAGGTCAGAATGGATAATTGTTCATACAAGTATTTTTACTACATTTTCTGTCAGAATTAGCAGCAGAATAAAACAGAAAAGAGTAAAGTGAAGTAGTTTGTATATTACAGATGCTAATTCTTAGGATAAACATAGCATACAAGAAGAAACTAGAATCTGTGGCAATGGGAATATTATCCTGGCGGCTATCAGATCTTTCAAAAAAACATTGGTGATTGCCATTAGGTTTATAAACAGCTAAGTTTTTCTTATTTGCGTGATAGATCTGAAACAAAAATATTTTCAATGTTATTCTTTAATAAATCAAAACAAAACATTGGCCATATTAGAACTGGAAACAAAACTAATCCAAAGCATTAAGATTTTCTATTTAATTTCTGATTGCATTCATCATCATAACACTAATATTTGAAGCATTATAAGAGTAACTTTGTTCTGTTGTTAGACTAAAGCAATGCTTAATTGTTAGCAAACTGTAAAAGAAGGATATTATTTATTTTCTCTACTTTTGATAGAGTTAGTGCTGCTTCTTAAAGATCAAGTTGATTCTGCACAAAAAAAAATCAATAATATATATTTAAAATTAAAAGAGGAAAGCACAACCAAATAATAAAAAGAAACCAAGTAAGAGATGACTCAAGCATTAACAAAAAATAATTTTAAAAAAATCAAGCAAATCACATACTTGTAATGATTTGCAGAGGCTGGCACTTTTGACTGAAGAAGCAAATTAAATGAATGTCTGGTGCCTCTGAAACCACAGGCAAGATGACAATGTAACTGGACTTAAAGAGAGAAAAGTAGTGGCCCAACATCAAAGAAAGGACACTTAAAAAGAAAAAAGAAAAAAAAAAGGAAAAAAGAAAGTTGCATCCAATTTCCATCCATCCAAGAACTAACTAGAAAGATTTTAGAATCCTTAATATTGCATGGTTGTTTTTAGCTTAAACAATGCCCAAGATTATTTTTTTCTGAGCATTCAAGTCTAACTGAATTTTCTCATGACTGTAAGTATGCATGGCAAAGAGCCTCAAAATGTTACTGAACTATTTCATTGATACTCTCCTGCTACTTTCTTTTCCCTGGCAATACACAGACAAAAACTGTTCCCTTAGTAAAGTGACTCCAACAATAGAAACGAATGCGAGAGAATGTTGACTTAGAAAGAAACAATTAATGAAGAACATTTTGCTATGAAAGACTGCGGTCTTTCAGAGTGACAGGGCAATTCTTACTGTCCCACAATGGAAAGGAAAATGGAGTCATTAACTATAGAGTAAATAAATTTCAGGCACAGTGCAGGCCTCCATTAGCCAAGGAACATCATGACTACAAAGACATTTTGAAATACGTATTTTTGCCTAAGAAAAGGTAAAAATCAAGGAAGAGGATGAGAAACAGGAACGTACTTCAGGTATTGCCCACTCTACTATAAAAACACAAGCAAAATTATCCTTTAGTATTATCAGTAACAATACAAACACCAATTAGAATACAAGCTTTAATATGTTATAACACTCAGAGTCAAAATTGTCTTGATTCAGTTAAGAATGATTTTATAAATTGATTTTGGCATTAAAGATAAAGACTCAGCTATTTGGAGATAATTGTATGCTTAAAGAACATTGATTTTAACAGCATTTAACTACTTTCATGTACGTAAAAATATCTAAAAATCAAAACTAAATTCTACATAATGGAGCAAATCGATGTATAAAAATCTTGTATCAGACAACACTGAAATAAAGGAAAACAACACTACTTCCTGTTTATTAGAGCACTGTATAAGTGTATTATTCAACTGGAAAACCTTTCCACATTCTAGCAAAACACTCCAAAGGAAAAAAATCAGTCAGTCTGTTGCTAGTTAGCTTTGATACTCTGAGTTTTTGTTGAGGATAATTCAATCCATAGCATGTTAACAACGAGACTTTAAAACCTTCTCTTTCCAAGCACAGTCAAATAAGACAAAGAATTTTTTTCTGCAGTCACCATTAAACCCAGAAATATTTAAAGTTAAGTAAATGAGTTAACCTGAAGCTGTATAAGTCAGATAAGCAAAGAAATCCCTTTGGGGTGAAAGAATAATATAACAAAATTTTTTTAAGCGTATTTAACTTATTCTAGTGAAGTTTCAAATTCACTGGCTCTTCATTTTCACTATCAATTACCCTCCTGCTCTATGTGGGACTTTTAAGAAGAAAATAGAGAGAAAGAAAAAAAAAATCAAGAAAATGAAATTATAAAGAGCTAGGTATATTTTTACTTCCAAGCATCAGTTTGAGGAAGACTAAGTGTTCAGCTGATGATGTCTGTTTTCGTACAGTGCAAAACACGTGACAGTGCAATAGGCTGAAGAATGGCTTGCAGAATCATAGCTTAAACCGACGGATGGGTCAGACAATGAATAAGAAAGAAGCTGGTACCTAAAGTAATACTTCCCAAATCACTACAAGTTTGGATTCTGAGCAGTAAGTCTGATCAACAAACAAACATTAAGCAGAAATTCTGCTTCCTCTAGTGTGGGATTTTCTCCCCCACTAAAACCAGTACTAACTTCAACAATGTGGGCATAAGCTGAGCAAAGAGAATGGCATATTGAAAAATCCATCTGGTTCAGAGTGGCATTCAATCTGCACAATGAATGAAGAGGGCTTCTATATCAGTCTTAAATACTTGCCTTTGCAAACTCTAAAATATGAGCATTGTTTTTCTATTATATGGAGGAGAAAAACAAAAACAGTGCCAAAATCACTGGCTTACACATTAAGAAAAAAATAACAAGGACAATATTTGAGAATATCTTCACAGGTATTAATTCATGAGTGTCCCTAACTTAATGAAAGCTTAACAGGGGAATAAGATTTTTGTTAGGTTTACCCCTTCATGGAACTATATAGCTAATACTTTTCTAAGGCAATGAAATGAGCTTATATTATAGACAGAAAACTAATTTGCAATGAAGTGAGCTTATATTATAGACAAAAAAACTAATTAGACACGGATTTCTGTGCCTATGCAACAAAAAAGGCAACAGTAGCAGTGCTATTTTAGGAGTTAAAAAAGGAACCTTACCATACATAAAATTCTCAGGGGATTGTTGCATATCTCCTAGATTCAGACATGTCAGTATTTAGAAAATTAAAACATCAATCCACTTTTACAACAGTGAGACAAATATTTACTAGCTCTCCTCCAAGTAATACAATGAAAGCTATTTTTGACCCTGTGTTACCCCGACTACCCACAAGATCAACAACGTACCATTCTGCTACTGGTTTGGCAATGCTGTCAAAAACCACATCTTGTTTTGCCTCTTGATCAAAAGTTTTCTGAAATCTGAAAATATTAAGCAAATAATAATTGCTTAGAATCTTAAAACACTACTTGATTCATACATTTTTGTTTGTGTTTTTAATAGTCAATGTTTACATCATTAGGCTTACATAACTTAGTACAATGTTTTCCCTGTAGTCTTAACCACAGCATGCTGTTGTGCTATTGTACGTAAACAGGCTGTACACAGTGCTGCTTTGACAAGATCTGTACAATAAAATCCTCTGATAAAATGATGTGGCTTAGAAAAAAACAAACGTATTTTAAATCTATCAGGAGAATCAGTGTTCGTAACTGGCACCACACTGAAACCTGGATAAATAGATTACACTATAACCAAATACAGCATCTCACCAGTACAGCCAGGCTCACATTTTTTTAATAACTATTTCTTTCATTCTGCTGCACAGTTACTGTAAGTCACAAGGAGATATTTAATTCAATCTAAGTTTTGTCACTTCCTATATAAAATATCTGCAGTTGTCTTACAGAATCATAGAATACTTGATTCTATTCCATCTGCTCCACTGCCCCTGCTGAGAGAGTCAGCTAGAGCAGGGGTCTGTCCAGTCAGGTTTTGAGTATGTCAGTGCATGGAGGCTCTGCAACCTCTCTGGGCAACCTGTTCCAGTATTTGATCACCCCACAGTAAAAAAGTTTTTTTGATATTTCTTGTATGTCAGTTTGATTGCCCATTAACTCTTGTCCTGTCACGTGGCACCACTGAGATGTATCTGGCTCCATCTTCTTTATTCCCCCCACTCCCGATCAGGTGTTTATACATATTGATAAGATCCCCCTGAGCCTTCTCTTCTCCAGGATAAACAGTCACAGGTCTCTCAGCCTCTCCTTACATGTCAGATGCTCCAGCCCCTTAATCATCTTTGTGTCCCTTTGCTGGAGCCCAGAACCGGACACAGAACTCCAGATGTGATCTCACTGGTGGTGACAAGAGAGACAGGATCAACTCCCTTACCTGCTGACAATGCTCTTCCTAATGCAGCCCAGAGGCTGTTGGTCACCTTTGCTGCAGATGGTGTATTGCTGATCCATGTTCCACTTTTTGTCTACCAGGGCAGGGGGTTTGGAACTAGATCATCTTTAAGGTCCCTTCCAACCCAAACCATTCTATGATTCTATGACTCCAGGTCCTTTTCTGCAAACCTGCTTTCAGTCAGCCCTGAGCCTGTCCTGGTTATTCCTCACCAGGAGCAGGACTTGGCATTTCACTTTGTTGAACTTCATGAGATTCCTATTGGCCCATTTCTCCAGCCTCTTGAGGTCCCTCTGAATGGCAGCACAACTACCTGGTACTTTGTACCTCTGATGACAACCCTCTGAGCCCAACAGCTCAGCTCATTTTCAATAGCCCTCACTGTGCACTTATGTAGGCTTTCCTGATCCTATTCCTCAGACAGCCTTCCTAGGTCATGTGACGCTGCTCCCACCTCTTGTACACTTCCTTTTTATGTTCACATTTAGTCAGGAGCTGCTTCCTCATCCATGTAGACCTCCTGCTGCCTTTGTGTAATTTCCTATTCATCTGGATGGACCATTCTTGATCTTGGAGGAAAATCAGCCAGCTCTCCTGGACTTGTCTCCAGGGCTGTGTCTCATGGAATTCTTTAAAGCAGGTCCCTGAACAGGCCAAAGTCTCCTCTCCTGCAGTCCAGGGTTCTGATCCTACTTTTTGCCTTGCTCCCTTCTCTTGGTGTCCTGAATTTCACTATCTCATGGCCACTGCAGCCAAGGCTACCCCCAGGTTCAATATCCCTGATCAATTCTTCTATGTTTGCAAATATGAGGTGCAGCAGAACTTCTCTCCTCATCAGCTTTTTAATCATATGTTAGGAAGTTGTCACCCATACATTCCAGAAACCTCCTGGACTGCTTGTGCCCTGCTGTGTTATCCCTCCTATCTGGAACTGTATACTCACATAGAACTTCACAGGGTATATAGAAAGGCACTTATGGACACCAGCTATAGAAAAGCACCACGACTACAAGAGATTATGCAGTGTGCACAATATCACAAACAAATGTGATACACAAAATACAGATGCATATATTCTATCCTGCTAATGCTTAATCAGTCAAGTAATTCAAACAATTGTGTTTGGTTCTCATATAAGAGAGTATGGACAAAGGAGAATAATGTTTGAGGTGACCAGGGTAGATAGACTGCATGAAAGGGTGAGTTTTATGGAGGAAAAAGAAATGTTTACTCCATAGCATTATTTTTGCATTGTCTTAAGAATAATATGGCATAGTGCTTCTCAAAATCCATCTCTACAGACTTTTCAATGAATTATAAAGTCAGAAAAAAATATCAGCATTCATTATAGCTGGCTTGGGCATCTGCATCCTAAGCTAATTTTGCATATTAATCTAGTTGGAGAGGGCAGCTCCTCTCTTCCCAAGCAGAACAGATTTCCTTAGCTCATGTAAAATGACATCAGTTTGAGCTACAGATGTTTATCTGGGGCTCTCTTTTTTAACAGCATAGTGCAACAAATTTACTTGATTTGTATTATAAAAATAAAGACTATTCAGCTTGGAAGAAGACAACCTCAACCTCATCATTAGAGGTGGTTATACATCTAGTTTTCTTCATCATCAAAATTTTAAAGTGTTGCCTCCAATTTTCTCTTGGAAAGATAAAAATATTTGATTGATATTGCCGTTACTTATTTTTCGTTTCTAAAAAATATTTACATTCTACAACCATCGTTTTATTTCTTTCAATAATCTCAGTTTTTCTTTACTATGTTTTGGTTATGTTTGAAACACAGTTTCTAAACAGAGTGTTTTACATCAAGACATCTTTAGCCAGCTTATGCCAACTCATTAGATCACAAGAGAACACACAGTCCTGCATTCAATTTTCATGTGAAAATTCAAAACAAGCTGTAAAAATGGACGAACTGATATATGAAGATGCAATCTTTGAGATGAGACTTAGAAACATATAATGACTTGCAATGGTTAGACAAAAACCCCACGACTTTATCCAATGCTATCAAACTCATTCAGGTGAAGTATGCTGGAGTATTCCTTTTTGTTAAGGGAGTTGTATAAAAATAAACCTATCTATACCAAAACTTAATTTTAAGAATAGGCTTTTCCTGGTTCTATAGATCTGTATCACTACACATAGTGATAGCAATCACTGAAGGCAGAAGATATAAAGATAAGGCTTTTACTTACTTGAACTTGTAGCTCTCTCGTTTGTTATTGACAAACCCATCTGCTAAATCACGCGGCACGATAATCTCCAGACTGGACAGAGATTTCTCATCATCATCAACTGAATAAATCTGATAAGCATGGATATGAATTAACAAATTAATTTTATCAATACAATAGCATAGCCCTTAGGTATAACACCTATGTAAGCTTAGCACCTGTAACCGACTGAAGAAAACCTTCATACAAATTTCACTTAATATGTAAGCAGATCCTCCTTCAGCTATTATATGACAAAACAAGCACATACTAACATTATCCTGTTTGTTACCATGTAAACACTACAGTAGGATTTGAAACAGAAACATAGCCTCTTTGACATATTTTGCTTACTAAACCATTTTAATATCTGAGATGTTATAGAAAACAAAGCACAGGCCCCAGTGCAACCCCCTCCAAAAAAACCCGGAAGAGTATATTAAGAAAGACTACAACTGAAGGAGTAGAGTCTTGTTTTTCTTGGTTTAAAACAAGAAGATGATTAAGAGACCCAAATGCACAATTTCTGAGGAACACTTTCATTATCTTTAATATAGAGACTGGGAGCTACAGATTCCCCTCCAATGTTCAGAACAGTGTTGAACTGCATAAACGTAAAACAAATGCTTTTCCTGTGGAGCCTTTCTGTAACGACTAGGCAAAAAAGAAGTTCCTCACTTCCTCCCCCAATAGTTAAGTCTAAGCTCCTGTACTTCGTGATTTTATTAACTTCCAAAGGCTTGCGGAGAACAGTACAGGGCTGGCTTTCCGCTCGCACCCGACCACGTACAAACCCCACCCCACCCCAGCTCTCACCAGCCGGCCGGACCGGCAGGGCCTCTGGCGGGAGGGGCACGCTCACTGCCCGCTCCCTCCCGCCTTCGGGCGGCCCCACAGCACGCAGGCCCAGGGGACGCCCTTTGGCTGGCCCCAGCCGCCCCACTGCACCCCCCGGCAGCACCGCAGCTGGCTCCCCGTCCTACCCCCGCCTGCTGCTGCCTGCCCAGCGGCTTCACCCGCGCGTATACCCGGATGGTTTCCTTCACCATCGCTGCCCGCCGAGCGCGGGGCAGCCGGCGACGCTACTCGCCTAGCAACGGTAACCACGGCACGCTACCCAGCGCGCACCGCGACGAGTGGGAAGCGGCGCGCGGCCCCTGTGAGGCGGGTGCGGCTCCCACCGAGTCACCTCACGCCCTCGGGTGGCTTTGGCGGGGCTTGGAGGAGAAGGGAGCAACCGGGCTCCATCTGCAAGGGGTGGCTGCCACCTCCGCTTGCTTAGCGTTAACGGTAATTCCCTGCCGGCTGTTTTCCCTGAGGCTGAAGTGTCATGGCAGTGAGAAAAGGGAGCTTGTGAACACCGCCTAGCTGAGAGGTGCAGTGTTTATATTGTGTGTGGATCGCTCCACTGGCACACCAGAACTTCCCCGCCAGATCTCTGGGGTTGTGCGTTACCTGTGTGTCAATGTAGCCCTCCTCTGGCTGAAACCACCTGTATAAGGCCACTCGGTTCAAGAGAAATGTCTTTGTTAACCAGTTGAAACATCAGAACAGGAAAATGGGGGAAGAAACCTAGAGTGCATGCAATGAAGACATCTTTTTTTTTTTTTTAATTCTAATATAAAAAATGTTCTGAAAAAACCTGCTAGTGGGAAACAGAGGGTGTTGGGAAATAGAGGGTGTTGTCATCTTATAAGAGCTAAACTTACACAGAAGTAACAGTAGGACCCTGTTACTATGTGAAGTGGTTGCCAAAGAGTCACGCACACAACAGGATAGTATTTTGGCCTTAGTTTTGGTGAGACATAGTGGTGAAGATCAGATTACAGTGATTACAAGTCCACTAGTTTCAATTAAGTGGAAAATCAGGGACTTGATTACGGGGGAGGATAGAAATTTCTTCAACGCGGATATGGTAAAAGTATGTTGAACTTGTATTCCAAATAAGAAAAACAGTAGGGGAAAGGTGTTCTGTCCCAACTGAACAAATAACTGTCTCAGAAAGCATATGAGGCATAAGTAGTGAGCCTTCAGGGAATGAAATGGAAAAGGACTAATCACTAACTGAAGTCGAGTGCAAAAGTCAAAAGGGTAAAAATGAAACCAAATGGAAAATATTACTTTGTGATTAAATAGAGGGTGAAGGGAAAACAGGACACTGGAATGAGATAATGGAATAAATAGTATCTTCTCAGCATTGCTCCAAAACTACAAAAAAATTTTGTCCCTTGTCAGTAGGGATTGGGATGCTGAAGGTGATGTTAGAGGCAGAAGTGACAAACAGGAAGGAAGTGTGAGAGGGAAATAACTGAAGCCAGGAGGGAAGCAGAACCCACAGAGTTCAATCGATCTAGACTGGGAGATGGGGATTTGGGAGAGAAGAGTAGATAATTTAAGTCCCAGAATTCTGGAAGAATTGGGATGTTTAATTGAAGGTCCAGGAACTGTGGGGTTTTGTTGGTTTGTTTGTTGGTTTGCTTGGTTTTGTATTGAAACAGATGCAGGAGGGTACAGTATTTTTGGAATACCGCAAATGTAACAGTCAACTGTGTTATTTAGCAGCTTAGCTGGATCGTGAATTAACTGGGCAGTGAACATTGAAACACTGCAGCTAGCTATGTGGAAGGCCATTTTGTGTCTTCTGGTGTTCAGTAGCTGGAATACAGAGTTGACTGAATGAGACTATATTGCTTTTGGGACAAAGTCTGATCTGCAAAGTGTTTGGGTGTCCTTCTTCAACATGAAGACTGAGCTGTAAACTCTGAACCAATGGCACAGTGAAGAGACACCCAACTGGATTTGCATAGGGCTAGTCTGAATATGATATGGCCTGCACAGAGAAGCCAATTGAGCCATCTCAGACTCAAGTTGCTTCCAGCACAAAAGCATAGTCTGAATTTCTGAAAGGGAAGAAGGAATCCTGGGCCACCTGCAGAATGGTCACTTACGCAGCAAGAGAAAAACAAAGATAACAGAAAAGACTCATAATTATCTTCTAAAATACCTTTCTTATTACACATCTGTCTTTGCAGAAATGCTAGAGTGTTTCTGTGTTGTACTCCACAATATATTGCCATCAAGAATGACATATTAGCCCAGTGGTACCCAGCTCAGAATTAGCACTCTAGGCTTACTGATCCTTCTGCAAAACAAAAGCTGCATCAGTAATCTGAACAGCAAAATTATTCAGGTTTTCCTCTTGAGTGGAGTATGTGGTATGTTGACTGCAGAATAATGGAGATCAATGGAAGAGTTATAAGATGGGTGAGAACCTAGTTAAAGGTGATCTATTATAGTTAAGAAGAAGGGTATTCTTGGACTGTAAGGAAATTATTAGTAGACTTTTGTGAGGAGATGGATCTTATGTAATATTTTAATTAATAACTTTGTGCCAAAAATGGGATTGTATATTAATTAAACTCTAATGATGTGGCTGAGAGTCATATGTGCTGAAGAGGATCAAGATGTCTAGGAGAAGATGAATGACCATGAGGATTAGAGGAATAGATATGGATAACCATTAATTGTGGTCTAAGTTGCAAAATCAGGCAGGCATGTAGGACTGAGGACTAATGACAACACATTTTGCTACAATCTGGAATCCGTTCAGCTAGAAGTGTCAGAAGATTTTCTTGTTATGGAAGTCCAGATGACAGCTGCCAATGAAAAAAGGCAGCTATGGTACTTCAATGAATTGGAAATGTGTCCTTCAAAGGAAAGAAAGCATTCACACTATTGTACAGGGTCCTGGTGAGACCTCCATCATACTTACTGTGTGTGTTTATGGTCAGTTATTTTTATTTCTTCAAGTTTTTGAATACAAGGTGTGGGAGCAGCTTGGAACACCTGGCATTTGTTTTCAAGAGTGACCATTAGAATTTGTTGTGCTGTATGTTTGCCAAGCCTTGAAGAACTAGTTTTACAAGGACAGGTTGGAAGATGGCCTTGTGTAGGCCTGGGAAGATGTGGCTGAAGACAGTCATGAGTATGTGTATGGAATGTTTTTACCTTTAACTGTTCTGAGGACTGGTAAACATCCCAGCTGAGCCAGATATGCCCTCCTGTGTTGGTAGTATTGACTGTATGCCATTAGTTCTTTCTAGATCTTTGCTGAAACATATATGTTTGCTCTTTTAGTGAAATAAGGGGAATCTTGCACAGATAGCTTGATGTTGGAGTTTCAGAAACTCTTCTGTTTTTTTTCTGTTAAAGGAATTTTTCCCCATACGGGTTGCTAGGGGGACAA
>JAVJGG010000055.1:1456157-1543889 GCA_035590195.1 Aviceda cuculoides
ATAACTCGGAGGGAAGGGGGGTTGCATCTGCCATTCCAGGGGGGGGCTCCTGCCTTCCTTGGCAGACACCTGTCTTTCAAACCAAGACACTTGAGCACCTCATTCAGTCACTGCAGAAGGGCTACTAGAATGGTTAGGCTGATGGAGATTTTGCTGTAAGAGAACAGACCACTAGGACTTGATTTATTTAGCAAAGGCTAAATATGAGAGGCTATATGTGTGGGTATAAATACACTACAGGGAATTGATGTGGAAGTAGAAGAATCTTCTAAGACAGATATAAAAAATGGAAATAATTCAATGTGAATAAACACACACTGGAAAGCAGGAAAAAAAAATGCATTAGGTGCTTGATTAGTCCCTTTGGATACTGGAGAAAACAGGATAAACTTCTGAAAGAGTACTACATGATCACTTATGTTAGCAGAGGTTTGACCCAGAACATGAAATCAAGAACCTCTGTTTCAAAAAGTCTTTAAGATCATTGAAACATCTTTCTAGAACTGTACTAGGAATGAGAAGTCAAAGACAGCATGAGCACTTTCTCTTCCCCCAAGCCGCTTGATGGAACTCAACTTTACCTTATTTTGTTATCTTAACCATGCTAATATCTCCCTGCCTGGGTGTAATGTGTACCTATCTTCTGTATAAGGTCACTGTCAATGGATAATCTGGAGTTTGTTAAAAATAAATGCTCTCAGTTGTAATTTTTAGGCTGTAGGGAACCTTCAGTCAGCTTCATAATTTGAACTGCTACAAGGCATACACTGCTCATAATTAGATGGGTCAACAGTTGCACAGTTCCCAGAAAATATAAAATAAAAATCTCCAAGTCAAAGAACTTCCACAGCTTGATTTTTTATCCTATGTGCATCTTTAGGTCTTCATTTCACCTGTAAGAAATCAACCTTTCTCATTTTACTGACTCTCATTTTCCTAGTCTCTAAGGTCTTTGTCTACTTCAGCTTGTCCATTACAGAAGATAGTAATAAAGTGAATATGGTTCTTCTAAATGTCATCACTGTGATTTTCATTTTCATGTAGAGTTCCTGAAGTATTTAAATCCAAAGTTCAAAATAATGTAGCAGTGGCAGCAAAGAAAGATTTTTGCTGCTTCAAAGAGACCAGTAGCACTACGGCTCACCAGAAGGCTGAGATGCTTGGAAGTTAAGACTTGGTAGAGAATTTTGTGTCATCCTCTTAAGGCAAACCTGTATGCTCAAGTATGGTCAAGAAAGAAAAGAAAAGACAAAACTTTTCCTCGCTTGGTTCAGTCAATCTAGCAACTTAAGAACAAAGTCAGGTGTTGTCTGTGCTTATTTCAGTAGGTTGAATGCAGCTTCTCTTGTGCTTAGGAGCAAGAAGTGTTGATAAGTACTATATGAGGTTCAAAGCAGTTTCCAAAAGAGTTCATTTTGTCCTTGAGAGAGATTCTAGTTCAATAAGAAATTATCAATTTGCTTTAGGAATTAATGGACAAAGTTTTATGTTGTGTGTTGTACAAGAGGTCACATTCCATAGCTTTAAAGACTTCCAGTTTCAAAATAGATAACCTCTACCTTTTGCATCCTTGAGTTATAACTAGCTTATATGTGAGTATTTTTGTATAGGATTTGAAAAGTGTCAAGCAATGGAAAATTAATGCCATTGTGGAAGATAAAGGTGTAGCAAGCTTCCATTTTTGCAACTGTTGAGAGATATGCATTTAAGAATGAAGACATACGGAGACCTAATCTCCTAATATCTTGTAATAATACTTACTATCTCCTAGTATCTTATTTGCTGAAGTAATGTGGGTATTAATATGACTGCTGCATTTTCACAGGTGTTAATCCCAGGGAAATTTTCTCTAAATTAGCATTCTTTTTCCAGAAAAGTTATATAAATGGTCAAAGTAGTACGTACAGGTATATAAGAGGACAGAAAGGATTCAGTGCATTTAAAAGCTAATTAAAGGATTAATGAAGCCAATTCTTATGTTTGAAACTGTAAAAGTAACACAAGCAACAAAATAATAACAAAAAACCCCAAAATAACACAAAACTTTCATTAGCCAAGAGAATTTAAGACATCTGTCTCAATCTCTTCACTATTCCATGACATAACTTAATTTTCATATGAACAGTGATTTGATTAGAGTCCCCTCTGTGATGAGTCTACACACCATGTCCAGTGCTTGCTGGAAGCAAGAATCTTCACACATAAGAAAAAAAAAAAAAGAAAAAGAAAAAAAAAAGAAGAAAGGAAACAGTAGGTTTCCAGCCTCTAGGAGAAAATAAGATAGAAAGATGCAAGAGGAATATGATGAGCAAAAGCCATTTTTTTTAAATCCACAATTACAGTGTTGCTGATTAACAGAAATCTTCTCTTGAGGCCTAACTAAAGAAGTAAATTGGCTTTTAAAATTTTCCTAAGATTTGGAAAAAAGGCCTGTTATTAGAGGTAAAGAGCCGATTACAAAGATGCAGGAATTGTAGGACATCTTTCTGTTATTACCAAACAAAAAGAACTGTTTTCAGCATTTCAGCATTCTTAGCACCCCGACTGCCAGTGCTGGGCTGGATGTTCAAAGGAAGGGTCTTCTCTACACATCATGCAACTGATGCCACATGGAGTAAGTGGATTGCGCTGATCGCTGGGCTCGTATAGGAAACCCCAGTCGCCCAGGGTGGCCAGTGCTCTATCTCTATACTGACTCATGGATGGTGCCAATTGCTACCACAACGGTGCACCGGCGGCAATATCACACCAACCGAGACTCTGATTCCCATCCACAAGTTGATTCGCCAACTGGAGAGCCAAGGAGTGATCAGCAAAACTTGCTCACCCTTTAATAGTGAAACTCTATTTCTTTAACAGAAACTCTATTTCTTAGAGTTTGAAGAAAGTCTTGCAAAATGGACCCTGGAGGTGAAGGCTAGCCATTCCAGATAATGTACTGATCTAGAGATTGCATCTTGTGCTGGAGGCCTGAAAAGTTTTGGTTTGCTTTGAATTAACTGTGTTTAAGATCTTTTTTCTGTCTTCCCTGGGAAACCACCTTGTACTTGCTGTACACTTGCTGAATTTTCAGCATTTGCATTTATGCTAAACCTCAGAGATAAGTGTCAAACTTTCTTCTGCTCCAGTATTTAAGAAAGTGCACCAGAGAACACAAGCAACCTATGGGCTTGACACAATTATGTGGCTGTATGAGATACAGGATCTGGCAATTACATGTTTTAAGAAGGTCAGCCATTGCATTCTGAATTAGTAGTTATGACATCACAACTAATCATCTGCCTTTACTGTTGTAGTTTTCTTCCGATTAAAAAAATAACACAGGTCATATTATATACTGGAGCTGGCAGTTCAAGGACTTGTGGTCCATTATATCACCTAACAACTTCCAAATAAACAGCCTTGTAAGTTTTAGAATAGCCCAAACATTCAAGTCCCTTCTTTTTTTTTCCCAAAGTTTTACTTTTCAGAGACTTTACTTATTCTTGGCAACTATAATGCCATTTGGCTGAGATAATGATTAGAAGATAGAACATTAAAATCTTTCCACAGATCAACTGGACAGGATGAAGGACCAAAACTTTTGCCAAAGTCTGAGTTTGTCTCATCATCCAAATCCTGGAAACATTAATGCCAAATGTGTATCTTCTACATGACCAGAAACTCTTCTTAAATGACCAGAACTTGAGATCTGAAACTTGGCCAAAATTTATGGATAGTATCTGTTGAGTGTGTTATATGAGCTCTGCCAGAAAGAGTACAACCTTTATTCATAAAACGTGTGGTAATACAGAAACTTAAGTTTCTATATTTGAATGGAATGTGAAAAAATCGTGCCAGTATTTTTTGATATTTCAGGTATCATCCCAAAACCCTATAACCTTTGTTTTTTCTGCTTACATGTTCAGTATTAAAATGGTTAATGCTGTCCTGTAAACTGCCTTGTTCAGCCCTGTGAGAAGAGTAAGGATGTTTCTGTCTTTTAGGCTGCTGTTACAGTCTGTTTCTTAGGAAACTGCTACATCTTCATATGTGTTAGGGTCACATTTGGAAAGTACCTTAAAATTTCACTGCTGTTCTGACATTCTTACCAAACTCATTTATATGTTTCTTAAAAATGTATGTCTTGGTAGACTCAGCCAAGACAGAAAATCATAAAATACCCTCCTGAGGGCTTATGTATATGCATACATGTGTCCATATATGTATGTATTTGTTTGTCTGTTTTAGAGTAAACCAAAATTCACTGGAGAAATTTAGGGATCATTAGAACTCCAACTGCAACAGGCAACAAATCTTTTTCCAAGTAATTTTTTTCTTTCTTTTTTTTTTTTTTTTTTATCTTCTAAATGGTAAATTGCATCCTTTGTTGCAAACTACAATGTAAGAAGTGTTAGCAGGAGACATGAACATACTTCTAATGCAATGCTGATGTTATCTGCACAATTTTCTCTACCTCCCTCCCACATTTATCTTAAGCATTATACTGTTTCTTATTCGTTATTTTGTCATGAAACCTTCCAAAGTTCATTATTGATTTGTGTCTGACCAAGGGACAGATAAAATGCTAGGTGGCCATGAGTAGAAAAGGCTGTGGGGTTTTGGGTGTTTTGATCTGAAAACTGATGAGAAATTTAGATTCTTATGTTCAGTTCTGCTCAACAAATAATTCCTTTTATAGTCATTGTATAACTAGTTTGTGTATACTCTTGTTTGAAGAGGATTACAATCCCATCAGCTTCAACAGAACATTATGAAACTTAATTATTAGTCATCACTGATTTATAATAAATCTTAGAAATTGAAGCCATGGATTAGAAGATTTGTTGGGTACTGTGTAAGTTTAGAGTAAAAAAAAAAAAAAGGAGAAATATCCCTGTACCAAACGCTCTTGCGATCCAAGTTTAGGGCAGGAGACAATGCAGGAAAAGAGAAAAATAAAAGGAAATAGCATGGATAATATTATCACAATAATCAGGGGCTAGGATTCTCCTATCAGGCTGTTGTACAGACACTAGCATAAAGAGGATTTAAAGAAAGACAGTTATGTAATTTTACAGATTTTTGAGAAGAACTGTTTTTGGGAATGAAAACTACCATAGCAGAAAGGAGGGAAAGAATTTGTTTGTAAGTGTGACATGAAGCTGATACTATCTATTGATCATAGACAGAAACCTATCTGCAACTTGGTCATGAATAAGGTATTAGAGAATGGACAAGGACCTTAAAGACAAACAAAGTAATGCAATAAAGAAGGGAGAGTTACTGGAGGAGGCACAATTACCTGCAGCATAATTGGAGTCATAACTGAAAGGATGATATTAGCAATAGCATTCTGAGAGTCTGAGGGGGTGGGGGGGAAGAAGATATAATTCATTGGGGCTAGGTAGGAAGAAAATGCAATGTGACGGAAGGTGATTACACCCATATAGTAAAATTAAGATTTGTAGTTCAAAAGGGTAAAGATAAAGGCCTGGATCTCAGTTTCACAATTATTGTTAAGCGAAAATAGAGGGCATGGTGCAGGGAGGTGTATTGAAGGAAGCTGTAGAATATAAGTATAAAGCAGAACTCCAGCTACTAAAAAAAAGCTGCATGTGTTAGGTAATGTAAAAATGAAAAGGAGAGAGGAAAATGAAGTATTACTTTGGAGGCAAAGGGAAATAAAGGTAGCAGGCCATCTGAGGGCTTTTTGTTCTGCCTGTTCATTTGGATGGAAAAGACTGAAGTGTGGTGTTGGTATGGGGAAAGTGGAGACACAGGAGAGTGAGTAATTTAGAAAAATACAGAAGGATAATAGTTGATTTCATTAGAAGACAGATTAGGATGGGGTAACTAGTAGTTGAGTAGGTCAGCAGATGAGAAACTTTTGTGTCTACAATGAGATGAAGGGAGCTATACAAGAAGAGAAGGCTGTCTATAAGCAAGTAAAAGTTTGCATCGTAATCTAAGTAGCATAGTGTAGCTAAAACTAAGAGAAATTATACTTCCTAATCTCAAGAAGTACACTAATCTCAAGAAGATGCCATAATGAGCATACATAAGTACTTATACAGGCTCACTGGTGCTTCAATGTCGATATAATAATACACTCCAGCCAGGCATGCCAGACATTAACGCATTTAGCTGCAGAGCTGGTACCTGCCTTTTTCTTAGAGGAGAAGATTAAGACATGGAGAAATTGAACAACATGTCCAATTGTGCAAGCACAGGCTGCAGGGAAGCCAGAAAAAATGGTGTCTTCAGTCACAAACCACTAAATAACTTAAAAGACCAAGACCAACCTTCCCACTAAACTTTCCATATATTTGCATATTGTTGTAATCAAGGGACAAACAGGACAACACACAAATCAGTGCAGCTGTGTTCATGTGCTATCATTTGCAAAGTAGCTGGTTTTCCCACAGTTTGGTTTTAAGTACTCTTTTCCACCCATATAATTTTGTGAATAGGTGGGATACATGCATGCTGTTACTGAAGCATACAGCATCCCAATAGCTAAGGAAAGTAGTATTTCCAAACTAAGAAAAAAAAAAAAAAAAGACTTGTAGAAGACTGACATCAAAGCAATGTAAGATTAAGAAGTGCTCTTGAACTATTTGAAATCAAATAGAATAGCCCTCACTTAAGCACATTGCAACATTATTTAGAGTCCTTTTTTTCTCTTTTTCTTTTTATAAGACTACATATTTTCAAGTAATGAAGGAAAAAAAGAGTTTGGTTGGTTCTTTTTCTTCAGTGCCCAGGTTTTGGTTTAAAATAAGCCAACTACTATTGCTTATTCAAGTCTCAAATGCCAGATGCATTTAAGGCTGGGTGATTTTGTTACATGCTGATGTTGTGCATCCACAGTTGAGAAATCTCATAAACGGGTAAGGGTTGGTATCCAGGGACAGCAGACATCAGTTGTTTGCCAATGTGAAGAGGCAGACTTCCTGTCTGAGTCACTATATTAAAATACAAAATGTTCATTTACCCAATGTTGATCTTATATCTCTATCTTGGCCATGGATTATGTACTTAGTTTAGACTTTCCTAGCATCTTTCACTTAAGTATCACCAAGCGTGTAATGAATTAGTAAATTTCCATTTTCTTGCATTTGGAATTAAATCCTCTTCAAATTAAGGCTGAATCTGGGACTCTGAGATTACAAGCACAAGTGACAATATGTGTTTTACCTGGTTTTCATGTATGATTGAAGAACACAGAGGTAAATTGGCCGAAATTGAAAATGGAATGAACCCTCTTCTAAGTTAATAACTGTATTGCACTTTATCTCCATTATTTCTTCACTGAATCAAAGTCTTATTGTAAGCATTGTCAAGAATTTTGATCTTTCACATGTTTATAACCAAGACGGTGAGTCATAAATTTGACAACACTCTATATACTGTAGATCCTGGTTTCAGAAAGTGAGGTTCCTAAAGACCTTGGAGGTAATTTGACAGGCAAATATATACCAGCAGCATTTTTTCATGTTAAGTTATTACTAATGTAATAGTGTATCTTTTACTGGAGATACGGTTCGCAAAATCAGGAGCTCTGTAGTTTTTGCTCAAGTGTGCATTGTTCTGTGACCCCCAGGAGAGGGCAGTGGTTTGTACATGCTCCAGTCAGATTTTTCCAACGCTAATAAACATCAAGTACTGGATATGATATTTGAAAACACAGGTCAATACATATATCAGATTGCCTCCATGAATAAGGAGTTTCAGCAGTACATAAATTCATTTTTGAGATTTTCTTCAGAACATAACTTTTCTTACAAATGACTAGCACATAGAAAAGAATTTTTAATGCAACAGAAAAGATTATTAACAGTTACTGTCATTGAAGAAGCTATAATTTTGTGAACTAAGAAAAAAACCACTTTTCCAATTGTATAAATCTAGTAAGATGTGTAAAGACTCCTTATGAAAGTTTTTGTATCTACAGAGGTCAAGTGTGATCCACTGAGACGCATGAACAAGAAATGGCTACTTGAAAAAGAAAAACAAAACCAAATCCCTGTCTACAGCCCATTTTCAGGTAAATAATACCTTTTTTACTAATGAAGAGATATCCAGATATATGAAATAGGATCGATCATTGTCAAATGGGATAATCTAATAGTCTCGCTTGAGAGAATGATTTGTGATCTAAAGAGAAAGAAACTGTCCTTCTAGGTGAGTTACATGGCTAGTTTAACAAACTAAATTGTTACTAGGAATATAACATTTACCTTTCAATGGAGCTCGTATGGTTTTCAGTGTCCATTGAATGTTTTCTCAGAAAAGTTGCATAAGTAAAACATAGAGTTTGGTGCAAATCATGAGCCACAAAAGGAATTAAACATCTTACCTTGGAAGGGGGTAGTGTTATTTTCACTCAGTTTAAATAATTTAAGAACAGACATAAATTTAATCCAGAAGGGCAGTTTAAGTACACTGTTTTAAAACTGCTTTTATTATTAGTTATTGAACATTTTAAATTCTTATTTTACAGTTGTGATGTTTTTGCATGCCCTCATAGGCCTTACCTAGGCACTAATGTATGCTAAATCACCTCTAGAAGCTTAATCCCACATTGTTGAAGTGAATGTGATTTGGATGCAGTCCAAATGATGGCTGCAAGAGGAAAAATGGTAGGAAGGATTGTATAACATCTCAGAAAACAGCTAGACTGTCTGATAAGCAATTCTTAAGATTACTTATTGGAGTTTCAGAATAATGCCAAGTAAAACCAAATCATGTTGGTGTGATGCACCTTAGAAATTATTGTTTTGTATCACAATTGTTAGCCAATTTGTACAGTTATTGAAATATTTTTCTTAACATTTTAAAGTCTCCAGGTGCGAAGTGTGTATCATAATTTTCTTCCACCGCACATAAAATTACTTAATGAATATTGGCTTGCAGGATTATTATCCATTCAGCTAATTCCCAATCCAACTCAACTTGCCTTTTCCTGGGCTTCTTGCCACATTCCATTTTTCCCCATGTTCTTGATGTTATGTAGGACTGAAACGTGGAATTATCTACAGTTCATAAAAGAATCAACTACCTTGGGCTGTTGTGCTCATATATTATTAATGGACAGTAAATGCAAACATAAGCTAACAAAAGGCAAAGGATAAACACATTTAAGCCAGACCACTTCCCAGAGAAGTAATTTAAAATCTTGTCAAACAATCCTTGAAACATGGAAGAATGATGATTTCCCCTAGATTCATTGTATATATTCTGGCACTGTAACTCTTCCTTTATATACTTTTTTTTTTTTTAAACTTGGATAGTAATTTCCATTGGAAGAGCTCAAAGAGATTTACAGATATTAACAAAATCAGACTTGTAACACCAGTGTGAAGAAAAGAAGCTGGTCAAGCTATTCGTTGCCAAAAACATATCCTTGCCCCAGTTAGCTGCTTTGTGCTCTTCTGCCAGCACATTTCACAGAATACTTCATTCACCAATGCCTAATTATTCTCCTGCATTTGGATTGCTTTTACGTTCCCTAGTTTCTGAGGATGCTCATGACTAGTACCTCAGATAAATTAATTATCCTCAGAGGGCTTGATCCTATGTGAAGGAAGCTACTGACTCGTAATCCCCTCTACTGCTTCCAAATATTACTGCACTTCAGTGGTCCTGTGCTTCTGGAATGACTACAGAGGGCTACTGTGGCTGGGTGTAATATAGAGCAGTTTTCATCAGGTTTCAGAGATGAGGAGGAAGCAAAAGTGTCTTCATCCATTTTTTTTCAAGTAAGCCAGGCATCCATGCCAGTACTTAGTTGGTAATTCATTAGTTGTGATTCACTGTTCAGCAGTCCCTGCACAATGAATCCAGTCTCTTCCTGCAGGTTCACTGGCCCTGCCCTACCTTTCAGGTCTCAATGTATTTTTCAAATCACTTAAGCTGGTATTATTTTTATCTTATCATATGTTTAAGGCTTTGGAAAATGGCTTTTGCTTCCAACCATATAACAATATTATTATAATTTTATAATATTATAATTCTTAAAATATAATTAACATTATATTGCATAATTGTCAACTATAGATCATTGATTATTCAGATGCTTTGAGCATTTCTCTTATGAGCAATTTGTGTTTTCATAAAAAAATGAGCAAAATACAGAGCAAATACACCCCAAAAGAAGTTCTCTAGAGAATATGTCTGTTTGCCATTTGATTACTGCTAAGCCCTGCTTATGCCTAAGTAAAGTATAATCAGTTCCACAGATAGCCATGATCAATTTCTTTGTGAGTGAAGGCTTTATAATCCACACTTGCTGCAGACTCCCTCATGAACTTGATCTGTGGAGTACCCTACCAATTACATATATAAGGGAACACAGACAGTCCCTTTTTGTTTCATAACTCTGTCCCAGAACCTTCCTCCTGAATTGTTTTTCTGCTTGCTCAGCCAGGGTCCCTTTTACCCACCACCTAAGCTGTTGCTAGCCCTACCTTTTTCTTTCTCTCAACTCCAACTTACACTTTGCAGTCCCTGACATTAGCGAGTGAAGCCTCTAACCTTAATCCTCTTAACCCTGAATGTGATACGTTTACAGCTCTGTATATATGTTCTTTACTCAAGCCTTGCCCTGATCACTGGTGGTACTGCTTATGTCACAGTCTCTGGCATCGTTCCATTTCAGCATCTTAATTCTTCAATAAAATATTAATCAAACCAGATATATCTATCTATACAGTTTGCCAATTCTAATCTATTAATGTTTGATGATGAAACATTTGCTTTTTTGTTGTTAATAGTATCTGGTAGCATCAGGTAACTTGCTTGCTGTTAAAAACAGTCCTGGGCCAGACAGTGCTCCTTCAACTATGAAAGCAAAGTCCTTATACATAAAATTCTCCTTGTTGACTTAAAAATACTTTTGAGAATGGAAATAAGTGATTATTTTCAAAAGTAAGACTAAATCAATGTTCTCTTTCATCTTTTTTGAGAAGAATAGTACACGGTATCTGTGCTGCAGTGTTTCAGCTTGTCTATCTGCATGTGAATTTGTACAAGTAGATCCAGAAATTTTCCATATTCAATGGCCCTGCACCAGCATTTCATTTGCACTGTATAGAAGTCCTGCAGGAAGAACTTCGTAACAGCTGCTATGGGATGTGGAGAGAAGTGTAGAGAGCTTGACTAAGCTGTTCACAACCTGGCAGCCCTTTCCTCAAAGTAAGAATAAGGACTTAATTCTGAATTTTGGAAATTGTATTAAGGGAGATGAGTGGGATTCACTGTTGCTGCCTTCTCCACTTGTATATTTGAGAACTGTTTAAATAAATATAGTCCCTGGAAACCAACATCTTACAATTTGTTTATCCATTCAACTGTTTTGGCCTTTATGACACTTGCCTTGAGTATGCATCTTTCCTATCCTAAGAAACAATACATTTGGCATCCCAAATCAGAAAAGTGTACAAAGACTTAAATAATTACATCCATACCAGTGATTTTCTCTCTTCTTTAAGCTAATTCCAGGTAATTTATGTTAGCTTAACGTGACATGACATCCACACAGAAAAGTATTTGCCATTTCCTTGTATTACTCAAAAGAATTCTCCTGCTATCAAGGTATTCAGGAAGACAACCACAATCATCAGAAATAATTGCTTGGTTGTTGTCTTTAGACCATGTGAAACAAATTATCTGAAACCCTGCCAAATCAGGTACTCCACGAACAGAAAAGGATGAAGCAAGGACCATTTTCATGTAAGGTTGTTCTTCAACATCTCATCCACACTTGTGTATCAGAGACACAAGCACTGAATAAATTTGTTGTTCTTCAGTTTTTCCAGTCTGAGGAGCTCACAGATCTTTACAAAGATGAGAGATTAACCTCACAGCATCCATGTCAAGCACTCAATTCTGTAATTCCCATTTTGCAAATGAAGAAACAGGCACAGAGAAATTAAGAATTCTGTCAAAGAGACTAAAACATATGTATGTGTTTTACACACACTGCCACTTTCATGTCTTGACTAAGTTGGTCCAAATATAATTAAATTGTTAGACCTTCCTGGATCTGCCAAATTAATTTAGGGAAAAAAACAAAAAAACCCCAACAACAACAATGAAACAAACAAACAAACAAACAAAACAAAAAATCCCCCAAAGGAACAAAACTTCTGGGTTTTAGATAATTTCTGTACCTAGTCAGGACAAGAATCTTCTAGTAACAATTTTTATGACATACATTTTATGAAATGACACAAAAAGTTATACAATTATTTATTTAAGCCTGTCACCTTTCTGTCTATACTTGAAATAATCAAAGGAAATGACAAATCAAAGATATATAGCCTTTTCTTGTGAAACTGGTTAACAAAGTTTTATCTGAATTGGTTCACCACTGCTAATTTTCATCAATCGTCTCTCTTCTTCTATAAATTGGTATATCCGAACAAAATGGACTCATTTAGAGCACATTTGACAATACATTCTATCTTGGTCTTAGAATATTCTGAGCATCCCAACTTTGATATTTCAGACTGCTTTGGGATCCTAAGGAACATATTCTGGGGTTCATGGGATCAGTGGGTTTAGACACATGAGAATTTTTATTCTGATTTACTTTTTAGAATTTCCAGCTCATTGGGTTTTAGTGAAGTTTTGGATGGGTTTTTATTGAGTGAAACACAATAGCCATCCCATTACATAATATAACCCTGCACTTACCCTAGTGAGTTACCTCTTTTCCTTCTTGTGCTCCAGGGACAATTTTTAGCCCCATCTTGGTTTCTACTCTACAGTTTAAGGTTTTTTAAGCTTCCTCTGCTCATTTCTGGTCTCTGTATCTGCTGTAGTTTAAAGATGATGAGACAAAAGAGTCCAAACTCAGATCAATCCACTCAGCCATGGGACCATTCCTTTGACACACTCCCACTCAGTGTCTTCAGCAAAGTCAGTGTTTGTAGCTGCCTGCAAGATACTTCTTCACAGCTGTCACATCTCTTAAAGAGGCTGCAAAACTAATTTACCAATCTTTGTATTTATGGGACTTGAGTCCCAATTCTGTGTATTGTTTGTGAAAATAATATGGAAGTAGCACTGGTCTCTTCTTCTAAGTACGGTTGTAGCTGTTCAGTGTCTCATTGTTTTGTTTGCACTACCTCAGACACAAAAACCTGGTGCTGTGGGATATTGAATATCTTGAACCATAATTAAAACAACAGTGACTAAGACCCTTGATGGGGGTATAATAGCATAAGTTTGTAAAGTTGTTGTTCTTGCCTGTCTTTACTGGAAGTCTCAGTATTCTGCTGTCATATGTCACTGCTCCCCAAGTGCTGTCCAAAACTGGGTTCTTCAAATGAGTATTCTATATTCAAACTTTAATACATTTATAAGACCAGGTTTTATTCTGTCTGGAAAGAAAAAAAAAAAAATCCGGAGTTCAGTGGCTTTCTGTTTAATCCTGTGAGTTGACTCATTTCTATAGAGTATTGGGCAGGTGATAGAAACATGTGTTCACGATAAATGTATGTGTCAGTGAGAACTATTTCTTCATTTTTGGTATTTAATAAGTACAAAGAAGGCAGAATACCTAAATGTTACGGTTTCATTTAGTTCTGTTTGCTTGTTTCATTTCTTATGTTATAAAAGGTTATGAAATGCTTCTTGATATTATCAGCCAAGAGCCCTTATCCTATACACAGGATGTCTTAATTCCTTCTTCTGCAGGTGAGGTAGTCAAGGAAACATGAGGTCCCTTTTGGCTGGTCTGGTAAGAAAACTTGATGCTCAAGCATAGCAGTCTCTATAGTTCATATATCTTCTAAGAATAATTGTGCCAAGTCTTTGTGCCTATGTCCATAATACAGTACCATGCTTCAAAAGCAGAACTCAAGAACTTTCTTATGTTTTCTTGCCTGAGAAGACATTTGTGTACATCATGGTCAAACTGCATTACATCTTGAAATGGCAACTTCACAAGACAGCGCAGTATGGTGACATGACAGCAGTAGAATAAAACTCCTGTGTTCCGGAGACTTAGGGATTATGCTGATATCTCATAAATTCAGTAGGTTTATATGTGCAAAAGTTTTGGAACTGGTACTTTTTTTTTTCTTTATTTAGCAAATAATACAGAAAGAACAACAGTAAAGAGCATAAGCATTGGTAAATCAAAGCACCTGAAGTGTAGAAGTGCCAAAATTATAGCACCAGCTCTGGCTGTGTGCTCACATTTTATAGATACTTGCTTCATCCCATGCAGCAGGCTCATATCAACTGTGGCAAGCGCTGCAAGGAGAAAGTGTTGTTTTGAGCTAAATGTCTTGAACTGAAATGCAGGCAGGTGAGTCCCATCCCATGTTCTGCCACAGCTGTTTTACATGGGTAGTGGATAAACATGTCCATATCATAATGTGTTTGGTATCTGTCATTTTCCAACATTTGATTTTCCAACCGTGGTGTTCTTTCAGTGTTATTAAAAATGTAATGTAGTTAGCTGTAGATCATTACTCTTTTCAGGTTTAGTGGTTCAACTCTGTGGGCCACTGATATACTTGCATCCACACCCACAGAAGAGATTTTCTGAAAAGTTGTTTTAAACCATTGTAGGAAGTGACTCAGGATAATCGCTAGTCTAATAAGCTGTCTTGGCTTCCTGGAGTCTTTTAAAAAATAAATTCTTTGCAAGAAGAGAGAATGTCTAGGAAAGAAAAGAAAAAAATTATACCAGTCAAGACACTTAAATTTCATACAGTCCACATAATTTAACTCTCCTTTTAACCCAGGCTCCCCTGATGTTTGTAACAGGTGATGATTGCTGTTAATATGGTATATTGTAGGTGTCATTTCTGTCTGCATAGTTGTCTACTCTGTGTGTACGTTTTTTCCCCCCTGAGTCATATCTCTGGCTTCTTTGAAGCATCTGTGCTTTAACAGTTGTCAATCCAGTATGCATGTGAAAGAGGCCAAGAAACTGTTGTCCCACAAAGCTCTCAAAGGACCCTGGTTAATCTGAATTTGCTATATAGTTTTTGGTGGAAAACAAAGTGAATCTAAGTTAGCTCTGGGAATAGCTGGTTGGGCTGTGATTTATTACAAAATGTTGTTTAATTCTGATATTATGTATCTGCAGATCAATTTTAGTTTACAACTGTCCAAATAGTCTGTCCTACTCAATTCTCTTTGGTCTAGTTGACTGCTGCAAAGGAGTCAGAGCCTAGCCACAACTCCCTGTGTGGGACAGAGCTCACTCTTTCCTGCCTCCTCTTTTGCCAGTGGTGGAGGCAGGGTGTTCTCAGCCCATGCTGCCTTCTGTGTACCCTCATGTATGAGTACTGTCCATCAAGGCTAAGGCTGTTGCTAAATTTAGTTAGAGGAGTTCAGTCAGTCCCTCAGTCTCTGAGTTCAGTTGCAGTGTACTGCGGAGATGCTGGCTTTGTAGGTCTTACTCTAACACTGCACTACTTTTAATTGGAAGCACTCCTTCATTTGTGTGAGACTCATTCTCCCCTGATTCTCACTTTTTGTTGACTTTGATACTGGAGGAAACTGAGTGTAAAATGCCGTCACTTCATTGCCTAGCTGTAAATACAGGTTTATCCAGTGCCACACATTGACTATGATAGGCAGACACTTAAGATCCTCTGTATGATCGTGTGTGGCTAAAGAGACATCTCAGGTACACTGTGGTACAGTGCCAGAAAGTGTTTCCTTCCCTCTTTCCTGATATGAAGGGTACAATCCCTTGCATGGGACAAAGATAGCTGTGGCAATATCTTAGAATGATCCTTCTTGCTGGCAGATGCGTATCTGGAACACATCACCACCTTCCCTTCCCATTGCTTAAACTGTTTACTAGCACCTGGTAAGCCATGTTACTGCTTCAGGCCTTGGAAATGAAGACATCTATGAGACTTGTAAGTGGTTTCACTCTGGTCAGCACAGTGGAGAACTAAATCTGGAGGCCAAACGTACACAGAGAATAGAATTCCGTCATGCAAAATGAAAGGAAAATCACCAGGTGGATTTAAAAACTATGGCCAAGGCTGTGTGCATCTGAGGACAAACAGAGCTCTCTGTGTGCTTTGCTGTGTGCTATTCTTTTGAATATATGCCATAATTTTGCATTTCCTGACTTCAGTGGGTTGGAAAAAAACCTGGAAGGTTCCCAAAACTGAAATATATGCAGAAATAACATTCATAGTAATACCAATGTAAGGGAAAAAAACCCAGCATCTGAAACAACCTCATGCTTCAGGGTGTAAACTGATCAAGTGTGGGGTTCAAGAAGGAATTTATCTTTCCTCCGTACCCCCTGGTTCTTATGTAATATTCCAGCCCATAACTGGCTAGATGTAGTGTGTTTTCCATTCTTCATGTTCTGAATCATCAGGTATCTAACCACTGCTTGAAGCAGTGTACTAGGCTAGAGAGCTGAATGGTCTGTTCCACTATGGCAGCAAGAATAGTATTTTAATATGGTTTCATTTCCTTTGGTTTATTATTTTGTTATGTAGCACTAAGGGACTGACAACTGGACTGCTATAGTTGCTCATGTAAACATGTATTGAGACTGGTTTGGATCTGAGGAACACATGCTGTCTTGTTTTATCAGTCATGTGCTAGTGATGCAGAGGGTCTCACTTTGTTCTCTGTTTTTTAGGGCTGAGTAATGCCTATGCTTGTGTTGGTCCAGTGTACAAAGTTGTTTTTCACCCTCCAGAAGTGCCTGCCTCTAGTATCTTTTGTCAGAAGTACTGTTTTAAATACATTGTGTTTAAAATAGATCAACTTGTGCTTCCACAAACATACTCCAACGGAGAGGATTCTCCTGTATAGGAAACAGGAGTACAGATTGCCCACAGATGGGATCTTTGAGCTCTTTGTATCATAGTGTCATGTTCTAAAAAAGGCTCCTGTTGCATCTTGTGGAAGTGAGTCCTATGTGATTCAGTGCAGAGGTTATGAATATACAATGACACAACTGGCTATTCTTCCTTTCATTTCCATAAAGAAATGCAACAGGTTCATGGAGATATTGTCTTAATCTGCAGTAACTGGAATGTTGTAGCAATTCTGATGAGTTGGATGTTTCTACCTTAAAAACTACATGTTAAGAGGCATATCCCTTCTGTACAGAAATTAAATGTCAGAAATTAACCTGACACAGGTTAATAGCACCTTTCACTGTCATTGTCCATATCATGTATGGGTAGACAAGAGCATTTCAGTCTCTTGGCATTTCAATCTTGCTGCAAAGTCTTTTGAAAAAAAGAAATCCCATTTGTGCTTGGGTCACACTGAAGACAGGCTGTAATTATTCATGCATTACTTCTGTGTGATAGTGAGGATTTCCATGTTCCTCCTTTTCTACTCTCTAGGGAAATGTAATATAATCCTATAAATTAAACAGAGAAAGCAGGAGTCATGGATAGCCATCTTATCTTCAGCAAACACTAGGAGCCTTTACTGTGCTTCAGAGAGCTTATCAACCACAGGAGCTGAGTCAAGGAAAGCTGGTGGGAGGTGAAACTACCCGTAAGGAACAACTCTGGTGTGCTAGAGAGAAGCCTTGAATCTGCCCTTCAGAGTTCCCTGCAGATATCTGTGGGACAGGCTGCCAACAGGTAGCAACATAACTCCAGGTTTGATCTTTAATAAGAGTAGTATGCAGCATGGCAGGGTGGGGACTCATGCCCTGAATTATCCTTGTTGATCTTAAGTAGACAAGTGGCAAATCTGATAGCCAGAGGGGACGACAATGCCACTTGTTGAATACCTGGATTGCATTGTCAAAACTGGGTTCTTTTTATTGTTTTTCACTATAAATGAAAAAAAAATTATTTCCTTTGCTTGATGGAATACTGCTTTGGGGCTGGGAATATTTTCTTGTTCCTGCATCTGCCAGATTCTTAGACCCATCTTTTAAGCATAAAGGTGGAAATCTTTTCAAAGAGTCACCATTTTCTTCTGGAATTTATCTCAAGGCTCTTGGTCATAGTGATGATATGTCAATGTATCTGGCTAGCTGCCATTAGAAAATTATCACAGCAAACTTGATTTTAAGCCTTTTGAAGTTGATCATATGATTTTTATTGATTTCAAAGAGCTCTGGCTCATGCCCAAAGGTGATGATGGTAGAGTAGAAAAGAGAAAGCATATGTATATGAAAAAACTAATCCACACAGCCCCAGATGGTAAATTTTCTGTGCCAGTAAATGGCACAGAAAAGAAGCTTGGCTTTACATTTTGAAATAGCACTCACATCTCCAAAAGTGGTACCAACACACATACTTCTTATAACTGTTTACAAATGAAAATGATGGGGTATAAAAAAGAATAACAGTTGCTTATAGTAGCAGCACATTTTTAGACTCCTCCAGAAAATGTTGAATAAATTTTGAACTTCTTAAAAAGATCTGTCTGTAATCAGGCAAGGCTCACTCAAAGACTTTCAACATACACCACTTCATCTTCAGACCTCAGTTTCCTCATTTCTCAGATGGGACTACTGACACTTACAGGCTTATAGCCAAGCTCAGCTCTGAAATGCGAAACAAAGAGGTCTTATCAGTCCAAATTTATCATCAGTTGCCACAGCAGGATTATGCCATGATAGCATTTCGCTCTTCAAGTACTGCTTAACATAAATGTTAATACTTCTGCTTCAGTTTTTGCTGTAGCATCTCTTTTCTATGTAACACTGTAAGTGGCTTTCACAGCAGGTGAAACGTGTCATACTGTACAGTTCCAAAGAAATAATAGAAATAGAGATGCAAATAGGTGCACCATAATAGATATCAAAGATCAGATGAATTTTCTGAGCTGATATTCATCTGAGATGAGACACTTCTAGAAGGTATTTTGAAGTAGGAGAGAAGCTGGCCCACATGCCTTGGAAAACATTCCAGCTGGAAGGGGTTATGCAAAACTGAAAGAGGATGTGGACAAGATGCTTGGAAGGGCTGTTTCACTCCTGCTTTAGTTAAAACCAGTCAAAGCCTGGACACAGGAGAAGGCTGTGGGCTAGGAGTGTATGTGTGAGACCTCTTTGCCAGGCTTGATTTGAAAACTGTTTAGGCACAGCTGAGAGACTGGAAAATACCACTTTCCAAATGGGGACTTTTCATGACAGATAGTTACATCCTGGGTGTGGATATAATATACCATAGCCAGAAAAGTACAGGGATTGTCTTTTGCCAGGGACTTATACAACCACATCTGTAGTTCCCCACCATTTCCTCCCCGACCCTCCTTTGGAGGGGTTTTCTGTCAAAAAGTGTAAAAATTACAAATCCCAAAAAACTGCAATATGAGCTCTACATAGAGAAACTTTTAGATTGTTCATTCCTTAAATATCTCTTAGAGGTTGTCTGACGTCAGAGGATTTGGAGAGAGAGGCTGGTCTGAAAGTGAAAACAGCAGCAGTTTCAGTCTCACTACAGCAGCACAGTCAGCGAGAGGAGCAGCACAGACATTTCACTGTGTGGATTACAGGACTGCAGAACAGGGAGGAACTGCGCAGAGACACAGGCACTACACTGTAAGTGCAGCTGCTGCAGCAAATCTCGTGGTTTTGCTTGTTTTCAAGAACAAATCCCTGCAAGTACCACTTGTCTTTCTTTTCTTTTCTTTTTTTTCTCCACTGAAATATCCTGAAGCCAGCTTGGCAGAACACAGGATTCAGGTTTAGCTTGATTGCTTCTCCCAAAGGTATGCAGAAAGGCTGATGGTACAGGCTTTTGCACTCTTCTGTATGTGGATGGGGGTGACAAGGGATGAAGGAGGTTGAAGGAGAGAAGAGGGAGGGAAGGATGTATCTTTGGAAGACTACAAAATTAACTGAAATTCAGCTCCTTCATGTTCTCGTAGCAGGACAGCAAAATCCCAAATAAGCCTTAGGCAAAGCCCAACTTCCTTAGGCAACTCCACAATGCAGGATTTCTTTTTTAACTCTTTAATACCTTGTCATATTGTGCAGCAAGCAGTTCCTCTTTCCTTATGAGGATGACAGGCAATTTCCTGGCTCCCTGACAGTGAAGTCCTGTCCCACTCTGTTTGCCAGGCTACTGACAATAACAGATCCTAACATAAGTATGGGGTATCACTTGCTAAATCTGGCAAATTTAGCACCTTGAGCCTCTACTCACTTTATACTAAGGGCTCTCCAAAGAACCCACTGCTTCTGCAGAGGGAAGAGGCATCTCTCAGATCCAAAAACTAGCTGTAACAGGGTCATACATGAAGGATGCAGCTACTAAAAGGAGAATCTCCCTGTGAAAAACCTGCACAGGCACTGCTAGAGACATATGGTGCAAGTCCCAAGGAAGGATAGATGATTCTTAATAATTTTTTTTTTTTTTTTTAAACATCAGCAGTCCAGAGATTCCCAAGCCTACTCTATAGGAAGCTGGTGTTTTCAGTGAGGCACTCATCTGTTTTTATTTACAATTAAAATCATGTAATTAATCTTATCTCCACCACCTCACACCTGGGTGTCCCTTCTTCATTCCCTGACTAGAGGTGGAAGCAGTTCTCGGGACAGCTGTGGAAGCAGCTGTCCTCTTCATTGGCATCTTCTCTAATGAGACCTATGACAGAAACAGCCCATTTCCCCAGGCAGGTGGAAGAGTTTGATGCCTCCTGTGTGAAGCTGACATATTTAGATAGCACTTGTAACTTTAGAAAGCTCTTTGCCAGTGAGAGGGTGATTGGTCTGTGCAGCTTCTGGAAGGAGAGATGACGCCCTTGAACATAAACACAAAGCTGGGCTGAGAAGCAGGAGCTATATGAATTGCACAATATAATGCACTGTGCTGTTAGTAATTGGCTTCAGCCAACAAACAGTCACAAGAAATGCTGTTGCAAGTCAATGCTCCCTGGGCTGAGTTGTTTTGGTAATGGAGTAAGTCTGCAGATACTTTCCCTCTTGAGGGTGGCAAAGTGGGTTGCTGGGGCAGGGAGAAAAGGAGGAAAGGTGAGGACTGTGAGGAGGGAGTTTTGCAGGGATCTCCCCCACAAAATGAAAGTGTGCAAGTCTAGGTAGCTACGCTGAAAGCAACTGCAGGTTGATGTAACCAGTGTGCTGGCTAATGTAATGGAAGTAGCTTTACTGGGCAGATGTTCAAGGTCTAATCCCCACTAAGGGATGCCATGCCATGCCATGTAAAGCAAACTAGGCTGAGCTGGAGAAAAAGCAACCATACTGACTGCACATGTAAGGGAGCCTCTGTTCTCAGAGCCAGATCCTGCAGGGACATACTTTGGAAGCGAAGTCTCCAGACTTGGAAGGAATCATTTGGGGATCTGGGCTGCTTTACCATGACATATCAGAATCCTTTTCCTCTCCCCCATTTATTTTTTTTATTAGATTTTTTTTCCTGTAGCCTAGCAGCTCCTTTTCCAAGAAGCTGCTTTATTTTCTTAGCAACGGCCTAATCACATTGATTGGTAATGTGAAAGAAAAAAATCCTTAAGAAATGTAGTAAGTTGTTAGAAGCATATATGCCCCAATAAAAGCTTGAGAGCTGTCACAGCCAAGGCAAGTGTCTGGGAGACACAGACACTTTTACCTGGTTCAGCAGCTAGTCTGTCTGAAGTGCATTGGGCAATACAGAACTAATATATACAGAACTGCTGAAAACTGAGAGGGTGGGAAGAGGAACTAAGGAGGAGATAATTCCCGATTTGGGTTTTTTTAAGCTAACTGCTTCCTTTCTGTCTCACGATTCCTCTCTCTGTCCTCCAACTCAGCATCCCACTAGTGAGCAACAATACCTGCAGGGGTTTGCAAGTCTGGAAGTTCCTTGTGGGCTGTTAGTCGTGGTTCAGGGGGAAGGTTGCACACTGAGTGGAAGGGTGGGAGGAGGAATGGAGAAGGAGATACTGATCTGGCAGGAGATCAATTTAGTGTCTCGTGAGAATGCATGGGCCATCACTCAGCATCCTTGAATTTGGATGAGGTTATACCAGCCAGGAAATTGCTAGTTCCTCTACTGGAGGACATTGACCCTGAAAGCAAGAGAAAAAAACACAATATGGATAGGGCAGACATCTTTTCAGTTTTGCTTTGTGAAACAGAAAGGAATTCCTTGTTGGAGCTTATGACAGTCACAGTGCAACCCTGAGGTTTTAAAAGTCTATATTATGTGTTATGAAATGCAGTCTCATGGTTTCATAGAGCTGAGTAAGCAATTTCTCTGGATATCCTAGTGGCCTTACCACACCGTATCACTTTTCTGCTGCTATCACTGCTGTTTTTTTCAGTTGTGCTCCTTATGTGTAATGGAGATCATTCTGTTCATCTTGAAATCAGTTGTAAAAATTTTTCTTACCAAGTCCAGACATGGCTTGCACTGACTGTGTTTTATTGGCAGGGAGGCACAGCAAGAGTTGAACAGCATCTTGAAGGCATCTCCCAGATAGTTTGGGTTTGCTCCATCTGCGTTAGTTGACATAAAATTCACCCAATGACCAATGGAATCCCAGGAACCCATCTAGTCCCTCCAGGCCAGCTATCTGACCTAGCGATTGAGCAATCAAGGGACACCATTTCCTGACACTTAGGGGGAGGATGTGTGGGAGGTTTGGCTCTTAGTGCTTTAGTTGCTGTGAATTTTCAAACCTGGGTCAGTCCTATGGGGATCTGACCCTCTTTCCCTTCCCTGCCCCTCCAGCCCCCAGGCAAGCACAGCATGTTCCTAAATTAAAAGAAAGCTGACTGCTCTGATTTTCATTGGATGAAAGAGTTTACATGTATTTTCCCATGCTTTTTATTGTGTTGATGATTGACAGTGATGTCTCTTGTGGCTTTTCTCTTTTACCAGTTGTGTTCCCTAATATCACACTCATTTGAACTGAGACATTTGCAGAAAACCAGTAGTAGTGAGACTCAGTATATATACTAACATACAGTAGATCTGATTAATTTCTCATCTTTCCACAATTCCACTTAACAGTGGAGTTACTTCTGTTTGGCACTACTCTGAGTCGTTATCAGGCTGAGGACTTGTTATCTTCCAAGCTCCGTGTAGGTATTAAATTTCATAATGCTATGTAAATTAGTTAAGTGGGATTTATTGGGTTGGATTCTCAGCCAGTGCAAATAGGTATGGGGGCTCCAGTGTAGCTATGACAAATGTATTCCAGCTGAGGATTTGGCCCAGTATCTTCAGACTGGTATTGAGTGACCTGAGGCATAGACAGTGCAAGTCTGCTCTCATCTGTACTAGTGAAAGTTTTTTCTAGCTCTGTATTGTTCAAGAAACTTATTCCAGGCTTCAATTACAAGTAAGTTCAAGAAGCATCAGAATTTGGTCCAGAGAAACTGAGGCCCAAGTCGTACAAAGCAACCTGTAATTTTGGCTCTTTATTTTTACTGTCTCATTAAGGCATGAAGACACTCAAAAATTGAGACAGCCAAAATTATAAGCTGCTCTAAATGCTGGATGACTGACTTGGGCAAATCTACACAGTGGATTTGAGTCTTCTCACGTACTTTTTACAGCAGTGTAATTCTCTGAAGGTCAGTGGAGCTACTGCTGTTTTACAGCAGTAGATGTCACAGAGGAATGTGTCCCATGTTTCCAGAAGCTCCCATGAGCTTTGGTATGTCAGTCCTGTACTCATGTTCTGTTTTTCTTGACATGTCCACAATGTACCCAGCTTTGATTTGCTGAGAACCACGTAGCCACATGCCCATGAACACATCACATGCTAAGCAGTGCTATTGGTAGTGCAGCCTTAAGCTTTCTTAGTGCTGTGTGTTAAATCTGTACCTGATGATGGTCATACAGGCTTTTCCGTTCCTTAGTCTTTGTGTCCAGTTTGCATGTTGCCCAAATACATGTTCTATGTTAGATTTATATTTTCAATTTTCCACATGGTGTTTCAACACTTGAGATTTTGGCTTCTCTGGTGATCTCTATGGTGTCAGATAATGTCTTCTAGTAGTAGGAGTTTTCTAGACTTGGGACAACATGGAGTAACAGATCTGACCAGGAGAAGCTCATGGATTTTGGATTTCATCGAAAAGTTATTCTGAGAGTATGGTAGGCTGATACCGGTGATAAGGTTTCTCTGGAGTTAGGAATTAGAGAGACTTAAGGTAGAAAGAAGAAAGTAGATAAGGAAGGGATGAGAGCAGAAGGCTTGCTGGAATTTAAGGAGTGGGAGCTGGAGATCAGAAGGATGTGTTTAGACTACGTGAAAATGGAAATAGTGGTAACCTTGAGGAACTGAGAAAAACTTTGGCAGCAAGAGAGGAGTAGGCTCCCTTCCTGAATAACAAGTGCTTGCTCACTTCCCAGTTTTGCTGGCTTCAAATTAATAATCACTGAAGTTGATATTTCTGCTCATGTGCTTTGAAGTTCACATTTGTTTTTGTTGAAGAGTATTTTTCTCTTCATTGTGTCCCAAGATGACTTAAATTCAGGCAATGCATGTGCCAGCCCAGCTCTTCTTTGTATTCGGGACGAAGCTGATTTGTGAGACCCAACAACTCTATTCTGTCTCCTCGGTATATTACTTTTTTTAAGGAGGCATAAACAAGGACTCATTTTTACTGTTACATCTTTTATTATTCAAGGCAGTGAACAAGCCTGATTTGGGGGTCTTTGTGTTTTGTTTGCCGTTTGGAGGGGCAAGGTTTTTAGCTACTTAAACAATTGAATTAATGAGCCATGAAGTCTTAAGAGATGGAAATTTAAACAGTGCCCTGTTTATCCTTGAAGAAAGTGGTCAGGTCCAATTTAACTTTTTAAGATCTGATCTGAAGATGTGTTCCCAGGACATTTTCATAAATTAAATACACAAACACACACACACACACACACAAAAGGTAGAAGGAACATTTCTGCCAAGGAGCACAATCCAGGTTGGATTTCATTGTGAAGAAGTCATGCAAGGATATATTTCAAGGGTTTAATATCACATGGCAAGATTCCCTTCTCCCAAGACAAAGCTGTGGGAAGAGAAGAAAAACCTTGGAGGATGGGTCCACTGGTAGCTATTAAACATGATAATCTGGCTGTACTCCCATCTCAAAATGCTAAACAACTGAAGGATTGAGCAGGGGCAGGATCAGACTATATATGGTATTTTTATATGCTTTCCCTAATTATCTGCAGCTGACCATTACTTGGAGATAGGGTACTGGTTTAGATGGACTTCTGATCTGACTATTTAGTCATTTTTATGCTCCTGTGGTCTTCAAGAGAGAAAACACTGTGAAGATCCTCTGATGTTTCATCTATGCTACAAGGGAGAAACAGTCATATCTGTAAGATGTGGGCTGACGAACCTGATCAGGTACTTCACAAACCTCCAGGAACTTATTCACATTTTAGAGTCCTTTAAGTGTCAAGAATGCATATGAAGAAACTATACCTTCATTTTTAGCACTGTCTTCCTGTCAGTGAAAAAAGTGACCAGCATCTCTCCTTGTTCCCCAGTTCAAAAGTGGATTACAAACAGTGACAATTTTTTTTTGCAGAAAAGATTTAATTTGCTAACCCCCTTCCAGTTATTTTTAGAAATGTTTTGCATTTCCCTTTGTGTTTAAATATTTCTCAAAATCTGAACATTTTGAATAGGCTTACTCATCAATAGTATGATTGTTGCTGATATTTTCATAAATACCAAATATTTTCGGTGCTTCCATTTTCCAGGAAAGCTCAGTGCTTAAAAAAAAAAAAAAAAAAAAAAAAAAGAAGGCTATTTTTAAGTGTTTCAGGCTGGTCTTGAAAAATCATTAATCTCTTTGCACTCTTTTGGTCCTGCACTGTCATCTGTTTTCTTTCAAATCTCCAGAAGGCTGTGACAGAAATACATGGGAATTTCATGTTGCTCTGCATCAGCCTGTCAATTCTACTCCTTTCCTTGTCAGGTCAAACGGAGCAACCTTTTCAAGAAGGAATGAAACAACTGTGGAGCTGTATAAGCATCCTTGTCTCTGCTGATCTGTGCATAGAAGTTTCCTGGGCTCTTGTAGAGGTGTAACATGATTTCCCCCTAACATGAAGTTATTTTTTTCCCCAAGAATGTTACAACACTCCAGTCCCTCTGAAAACATGCAGCCAATAAATCATCACCCTACAATACAGTAAGTTCTGTACTTTCCACTGGTATAAGATCAAACCCTGAATGCTGTAGGTATTGTATGCTCATTAGCCAGGTTGTTTCTGATGGAGCAATCTCAATGGACTGTTCCTATTTAACCAGTAGGAGTTAAATGATAAGAATATTTTCTTGTCTGCAATTATACACTATACAAATATATGAGGATAGGTATGTCACATATATATAGTTAGATAAAGTTAGCAATTTATTCTTTACATTCAGCACTTTTCTTTGGAAAATTTCCAAGCAATTTACAAATATTAATGAATTTAGTGTTTTGGGAAACTGAGGCACAGCTTTCTCAGATGCCTGCAACCTGATGAGAGTCTGGGAGTCTGTACTACCATATAAATACTCTCACTGCAGGTAGGTTAGAGACCCTTTTTTTTTTTTAGCTATCTTTATGTCCTCTGAAGTGTTAGTTTAACAAAGCCATAGCAATTAAACTAAAATAGTGTAAAAACATCTTTATCATTATGTCGCATTTAGCCTCTTGCCTGGTAGACAAGCCATATATTCACCAAAATCATACAATCATACTTCTCCCAGAATGCAAGTATATCACCTTACTGCAGGGTGTGTACTCCTCCCCTTTTTCTAGCCCCCCCTCCCCATCTTCTGGCTTCCCAGAGCCTCTAGTTACAATCCCCAGTTATTCTTCCTACTCTCCACCCTTCGTTTAGGTTTTTGCCTACACGTACAGTATGAAACTTAGGTACTGCTGATAATGATTGTAATAGATCTGCACTAGCTGGGTGGAATGGGTTTATTTGTTAGATTGAATGCGTACATCTGTAGAGGTTTGCCAGGATACCATTCTTCCTTGCAAACTTTTTCAGGAATGGGGCCATCCACTAGTGCAGACAGTCTTGATTTTCTCACTGAGTCACTGACCGTTAAGCTGGGATGCCTGGACTGTGAGTACCCTGCTTAAATCCATTTGGCAGAATCCTGACCCCCTCCAGGCAGGCGACCCCATCAGCATCTGCACAACAGATGAAAGAAACCAAGATCTTGACCAAACACGAGGGGACTTCAGTCCTTTGCTACTTTTGCAGCCATGTATACAGCGGGAACCAATTAAACTATGTTTCTAACAGCTGAATGCACAGAGAGACAGTTGGTTTTGTTCTCGCCTGTGATCTGATCTGTCAGCATCCTCCTGCACTGTTATGCAGGGATAGAGTAATAACCATGCTAGGGTCCTGCCAATATGAACTGTCTTCCAGCTGTGCCCTACTGAGATATGAACTTGCCCTCATTGCTTGTTTCATACTTTTACTGCCCTGTGGGTCAGGCATCCCAATGAGTGAATCTCTTTGGCTCTGTTGTAGAGGCCCTGAAATGTGTTGCCAATGACAGAAGTACAAAGCTTGACCTTAGCCTTTCCTGGTCAGCAGGATTCAGGCAGTCTGTGTAAATGTTACAAAGTCTCTGGCACTCACCATTACTAGGTGACAGGGAGAAAACCAGATGCATTTTCTGACTAGGTGAAATTTTCCTTGGGGGACCCATGAATTGTTTTCCAGCTGTGTATGGGCTTATCTAGAATAGCTTCATGTACCTGCTGGGGGGCATGTGTTAAGCTATAAATGTCCTACTGTGCCCTTCATGACACATTTTATGTTTAAACAGAGGCAAAATTTAGCAAGCAACTCTTCACTGCCTCATCCTCTGCTTACTTACAGTGGTGATGTTTAGTATGTTCACATCTATCAGGACATCTCCAGAGGCCCATACTCTTTCTGATTTACACATCTGTTAGTGTAGCTAAACTACTGTGAAATGGGAGCCGTATCTAACAAAATACTTACTGTAAATACAAGCTAGACTTGACCTAACATAATATATTAACATTTTCATATAGCATCACTGTACTTTAATAAAAAGCAGCTTAAGAATGCCACTTCATCAGTCTTGAGAGTCAATTTTTCAATTATTATTTCAATGCCTTGATTTTTGCAAGATATATCAACATACAATCCAGATTACATACATATCAATATTTTGTTTTTTCTCAGTTTGACATAAAAAATATCTGTAGCTGTATGTATTTTTACCCACAGAGCATGAATATTCAAATAAGAATGGACTAAATTATGTCCTCTGGAATCAGATATCAGAGGTCAGGGAGATGATATTATACGTCTGTGAAATGAAATACCTAATTTGTTGTTGTCAGGTGCTTTAAACTAAGAGTGAACATGGTTGCCTCACTTCAGACTGGAAAACCTACCTGATTCTGCTTCCCACTGGTCCCTTGAAAAGTCTTATATTATAGTGGGACAGTATTGGAATAAATGTGCTGTGGAGTCTGCTGGACTATGCGACTACTACGCAGTTGGCTGTGATTGTAGGAAACGTGTGATGACCTTGTAGTCCTATACTCCCATGAATGCACATGACACAGAATCCAACTGACCACCCTACAGGCTCTGGTGACATGTGGGAGTGCAGCAAATTAAAATGGAAGCAGATGGCAAAAAAATCCCTTCTGTGTTTTGCCTTTTCTTTTCTTTCAGGGATGTTGCCTTAAGTCTTTGATCCAAATAGCCTGCTGAGGAAATATGTCTCTGAGCTGTGATGAAACAACACTAGGAATGCTGTGTTCAATTCTGGGTACTCAATACTAAGTGGTTACACAGTGATGGGTACAGATAGGCAACCTTCATTTTTCCTTTGATCACCCATTAGTCATGGTTTCTTCAGGTTCTTTAGTTCTTTCAGGAATAAACTTAGTTCACAAAGAAGCTAGAGAGAGCTGAGCAATTTGGTGCCAGACTGGGGGACAATGCCTCCAGAGGAATGGGAAATACTCCTTGACTTCTATTAGAAATTCTCCCATTGTTAATCCCGGGCTTGATTCTGCTGGCTGGCCACTGCCATTAACTGTTTGTGTGACTTGGGGTATGTGCTTTCCAATGTGCTATCTATCTATCTACCTACTTACCTACCTACCTACTGTTTGTTTGTTTGTTTGCTTGCAATGGAACAGCCCAGACTGCGTGGATGTATAAGCTTTATTTTCTAGGTTTCCTGTTTAGACTGTGTGACCTAAGTCCGTGAGCTCTTTAGGTTCATATATTTGTTGCGTTTGGACTTTTGAAGCTAAAATTCTCACTAGCATTTTGGAGGCTTGTTTCTAGGACCAGATTTTGACATTTGATGTGGATCATACACACTGCATCTTATGATGCTAGCAGGGTGAGAAATAATGGGCCCTGTAGCCACAGTGAAGCTCCCTGAGAAATTCACTTGTGGGTGTCACAAAAACAGTTTTCCCAGTTCTTTGATACTTAGAAGCAGTCTTAAAAGTCTCCACGTAGAATAAGATGCCATGCTGGATTTGTTTAGTAACTCTGGACTTCAATTATGTTCTAAGTGTCCCATGAGGCTTTAGGGTCTCAGCAAATGTATCGCTCCTAGGCAAATGCACCCAGACTTGAGTTTGTTCAGCGGTCATTGTGCATGGCTCTTAAAACACCAAGCTCCCTTTTACATATTCACTGAGCAGAGACATAGTAATCACGGCAGTATATTAGCGTCTGTATATCTGACACACCCAGTGATTTGTTTGCAGACTTTCTCACACCCTCAGAGTTGCCACTTCTTAGTTTGGGTCATTTTTACTATGGCTGTGTCAGATGTCATTTTCCCTCCAGATATTTTTGGGTGTAACTGATTGCAGCAGGGAGAGAGGACAACACAAGTCTATATTTTGCAGCTCATCTGAGTTGCATCATTAGAGAGCATTAAAACATTCAGGCAATTGGACTAGGTGATTGTTGTAGGTCCCTTCCAAATTCTATTCTATTCTATTCTATTCTATTCTATTCTATTCCTGTTCTGTTCTGTTCCATTCCATTCCATTCTATTCTAATTCTATTCCTGTTTATGGGTGGTTTTTTGTTTGGTTTGGTTCACTTTTTTTTTTACTATGTACCTTCTATCCATATGGTTACAGTTCTTTCTTTTTGCCCTCCTTTCTTTACCCAACAGAGGAATATGGTAGTCCTTAGAATTTAATATGGGCCTAACTAGACCTCATCACATTGAACCACTGGGCCAACACAGGCCTTTCATTTTCTTATTATCATTTGGTATCAGTAGGAGGATTTTGTTATACTTCTATTTCAGTGGGCCTGTCTGATGTATCAAAAAGTCTGTGTGGTTATGTTTACTAGTCTTTTATGATTTTTTTGCCTTGCTTGAACTGTGCCAGCTATTGGAGGTTCTCTGCTGTAAAATGCATCAGAGCTAAGTGACCCCTTGTCCTGCCTGCTTTGCTAACTGTGCTGAGCCAAGCAGTATCCTATTGGCTATGCAAGCATGGAAGGTAAGAAAGGGTTTTGTTAACTCAGGGAAACAAATGAGTTGTGGACAGGAGCTATGCTGCTGGTTTGGCCAATAATTACAGGCTGCAGACTTCACAGGTTCCAAAAGCTAAGCAACCTCCACTTTGCTTAATACTTGGATAAGATACCAAAGTCTGTATGAAGCAGTGCTCATCATTTAGAGGCATGTATAAATTTTGATTCAAGTTTAAGACTGAAATCTGAGGAATTTGATATTATAGGATATCAGAGTTTCTTGCCTGTGTTCCACAGTGCTTTTAAGCCCTAAACTAGTCATCTTTGAGGAAATTATTCAAGAGTATTAGGAAACATAACTTACAGAATAAAGTAATGATTTTTGTCAGTACTTTATCTGGTTCAGTAAAATGTATAGATCTCAGATACTTATCTTTAGGTGCACAAAGAATGGGACACAGTCTAATATAGCTGTCATCTTTGATTTCTGGTTTCTCTTTGTCTTCTGGCTGCTTGTTTCTGACTCCACACAGACCCTTAATAAACTGTCCTCTTCCAAAAAATGTTAATCTAGATGCTCCCTTGGACTCCGCCCCTCTGTGACTGAGAGTTTTGTTACACTGGGCCAATTACAGGATCACATTTACAAAAATATTTATTAGCTGTAGATGCTTCAGGTTTTGTGTTCAAAATTTTTATAATTTACAGTGTGACCCCAAACACCTCAATTCTAGCAGACTTTGGCTTTGACCTGTAGGGCTTGTTTTTTCAGAATGGTTGAGCATCCACATCACCAGTTGACTTCAGAAGGAGTTGTAAGTGAAAAGGCATTCAGTCAGTTGCCCAAGGTCACACTGATGGTCAGGATCAGAGCTCCACAGAGCAGTTCCTGGCTCCAAGTAAATAAACACGCATGGCAAACAGGTAGAAACCTTGAGCTGTGCAGGGATCCTGTGTAGCTGCACCTCCAGAAATGGGTCTTGTCTTTCTTAATAAGATTTAAACAGCTACGCTTTCATAATAATAACAGCTGTTGCCACCTGTGCAGTGACAGTAACTACCAGCTGAGTAGGAGCTATTGTCCACAACTGAAGTAATCTCTTCCATTGTAGTGATCGTTTTTAAAATATCATACCTTGGGAATTGCTTGGCATGTCCCTTCTATGTTAGCTTGGCACAGACGTCCCTGGTTGCAGAGTGCAAGGCAGTGCTTCTGTTTTTTCTTTCCTGAGGACTTACCATGATTGATTTTGCACCAAAGAGGTGGGTGAACAATGCAGCAAGCCCCAGTTTTTCATATCCACTGCAGTAAGTTTAAGGTTGCCTGGAAAACTCAACAGCTATAGAAAGCAGCATGCTGGAGTAGCACCACAGCCTCATCCTTCCTTTCAGTGTTAGCTGAATTGGCTAGGGAGTTCTGTCTGCACCTTTTCACAAAACCAGTAATTTCCTTGAGCTCTCATTAGCACACTCCAGTGATCAGCACCATGCTGTGCAAAACCTCCACATACTTCAACAATAATGTAATCTATGTTTTTGTCTGAGGTCTAAGAATGATTTGACTAATGATGATTTAGAGCTGAAATAGAAGCAATACTGGAGAAGTGGGCTAAACATTTTTTTCATTCAGCTGAGTTGTCTAAACACTGGGGACTAAGATGAGCTTATGCAGAGCCTTCTGACATTGACTCTGAGTCAGGCATTGTTATCCCTCTTTTAGAGAGTACAGAGTCAGAAACATGAATTGGCTTGCCCATGCCCACACAGAAATGCACAGCTAGTGTCATCATTACAACTTCGTTCTCAGCAGCACACATATGTGCAATGTGTATCACACTTCTTCCCACCCCTACTTGCTATAAAGACTTCTTGCAAGGGATCAGATGCATACTCTTTGTTCTCTTGCTGTCTTTCATAAGTATGATTGTTCTATTTTGGTGTAATTTTCTTTTTAATATAAAAGTCTTCATGAGTAAAGTAATGCTTTTCAACATGTACAGTTTCATGAACACTGCAAAAATACAGTTCCTCGAGTCTGAAAAAGTTTATACCTGTAGAGCTTTCTGTTGTTGGCTGTCCTGGGTAAACCAGTACACATTGGTGGAAAGTGAGACAGGATATAGACGATTTCCAGAAGTGGCTGAAGGAAATTTTCCTGGCCATAGCAAAGCACAACACTGAAAATGAGAGGGCAATCCATTTAAATGAAACCAGTAAGTTCTAAAAGGTTTAGAAAACTTCAGGTTGATGCTGTGCTTGACTTACTTAGGTTTCCTGTCTGTTGACAATTTATGAATGCCTTTGCCTCTCCCTAGATGTTGGGCAAAACTGTTTATGTCAACTTCCCTGCGGCCCAGAGCAGAATCTGCAGGCCCTGTCCTTTAAAGCCTTTGGAATTTGCATAACCCTGCAATTGTAGCAATGCAAAATGTGGCTCTGGTTACAATAACAAGAGTTTAGGGAAGGCAGGGAGAGATTGTAGCAGCAAAGGCATAAAAGCAAAACAAAACAAAACTGTACATGCTGTTTTAATTTTCAGCAGCCATGTGAGAACTGTCCTGCAGTTCTTGGCTATAAATAAATCTCTGCCATCATAGGAAGATAAAAAACAAAACAGTTCACATTCTTCTTTTCTTAAGGTTATAAAAAAGAAAGGAAACGTAAGTATTTCAAAAGTAGAGCACGTCTTTGCTGAGGAATGTCAAATTATTACTCAAGGGGGTTGATATTCGCATCAAGTGAAGAAATTTGACATTAAACGTCTCTTTCCCTGCTCCATCTCCACCAGCTCTTTTGAAAAAAACACTTAGAACTGCATGTGGATAATGTGCCAGGCAATTCTTCTTAAAGCCCCATGGGTTCACTGCCCTAGTGTCAGCTGAGGCAGGAACTTTCTTAGAGGTGAATGAGGACTACACAGAAGCATGCCTGCTGCATCTTTTCAGATGTTACATCCTAGTTCTGTCACATGTTGCGTTAGGAAGATGGGGACGAGGATCACTTTATTGCATAGTGAGATGCTGTGGCACTGACAGATGCAGATGTGAATGCAGAATCAAACAGCCAGTACTTCATACCGAAAACAGTGCTATAGAAATAAGCAGGCCCACTTGATAAATAAGCTTATAGTTATTACATGTGGCTAAACACAGATTTGTTCACCTGTTCAAATGCAGTTTCAGTTGATCAGAATGAAAAATTGTTACAATTGTAAGTGTTATAGGGTAAGCTACCTTACATTTAGACTCAGGGATGAGAAGATGTAATGTCATGTGAATTGCATGACTAACGATAGCTCTTTAGGGTATATAAGGACAGACTGAATCATAAAGTGGTAACATAGGGAATGAATGGAGATAACCTTTAGCAGAGAGCCCTAGGGTAACTGTGACCATGTGAGAGTTTCTCTACATTAATGAGATAGAAAGGTTTAGTTGAAACTTCTTTCTAGGAAGGTAAAGGTCCAAGTCTTAAAATATGGCCTAATGTGTCAGTGTGGTGAAGTTGCAGGTGGCAAGACTGGAGACTGGGAAAGAAGTATAAACACCAGAGAACTGGGAAGGAAAGGGAGAGAAGCTGCAAAAGAAAGATGAGGGGAAAAGCAGACCCACTGCTGAATGGTCTAGGGGACCTGGTGACAAAGGATACAGAAAAGGATGAAATACTCAAGTCTTCTTCACTGTGGTCTTTACCGGAAGCACTCACCTTCAGAAATTCCAGGTTTCTGAGGCCAGCGGCAAACTATGGAGCAAGGAAGACTTACCCTTGATGGATGAGGATTGGGTTAGGGAATATTTAAATAAACGGGACAAACAAACAAGTAAGTCCCTGAAACCTGATGGGATACACCCACGAATGTTGAGGGAACTGTCTAATGTCATTGTGAAGCCACTATTGATTAGCTTTGAAAGGTCATGGCCACTGGGGGAGGTTCCTGAGGACTGGAAGAAAGCAACTGTCACTTTTATCTTCAAGAGGGACAAAAAAGAGGATCTGGAGCACTACAGGGTGGACAGCTTAATTTCAGTCCCTGGGAAGGTGATGGAGCAAACAATCCTAGAAACCATTTCCAAACATATGAAGGACAAGAAGGTGACTAGGAGTAGTCAGCATGGATCTATAAGAAGAAATTATGGCTGACCATCTAATAGCCTTCTATGACAAGATGATTGTCTTGGTAGATATGGGAAGAGCAGCAGATGCTGTTTATCTTGACTTTAATAAGGCTTTTGTCACTTTCACCTAACATCCTCATTGACAAACTGATGAAGTGTGAGCTAGGTAAGTGAACAGTGACATGGCTTAGTAGCTGGCGGAGCTGCTGGTCTCAAAAGGTTGTGGTCAGCAGCAAACAGATCAGCTGCACGTCATGCAAATGGTGTATCCCAGGGTCAGCACTGGGATCCAAAACTGTTTAACATCTTCATTAATAGCCTGGATAATGGGACCAAGAGCACCTTCAGCAAGTTTGCAGACAACATAAAACTAGGAAGAAAGATTGATAGTCACAGTGCTGTTTGGAGGCACCTTAATAGGAAGCTCATAAAATTAAAAAAAGGGAAATGCCAAGTCCTGTTCCTGGGGAGAAATAACCTCATGAAGCAGTACAGGCCAACCAGCTGGAAAGCAGCTTTGTGAAAAAGGACCTGGAGTCCTTGAACACAAGTTGAACATGAGTCTGAAGTGTACCCTTGTGGCAAAGAAGTCCAACAGCCTCTGGACTGTATTAGGAAAAGCATTGCCAGCAAGTCAAGAGAAGTGATCCTTCCTCTCTGCTCAGCATTGGTAGGACACATCTGGAGTGCTCTGTCCAGTTCTGGGGTTCCCCAGTGCAGGAGAGAGATGGACATATTGGAGAGAGTGCAACAAAGGGCCACAAAGGTGATTAAAGGGCTGCTATATCTGACATATGAGGAGAGACTGAAAGACCTGGGACTGTTTATTCTGGAGAGGAGGAGGCTTGAGGGGATCTTAATGTATAAATACCTGATGGTAGAGGTAGTAAAGAAGATGGAGCCAGATACTTTTCAGTGGTGCTGGTGGCAGGATGAGAGTTTATGGGCACAAACTGAAGTAAAAGAAATTCCATTTAAACATAACAAAAAACTTTTTTAATATGGGCGTGATCAAATACTGGAACAGGTTGATCAGAGAGGTAGTAAAGGCTCCGTGCATAGAGGTACTCAAAACCTGGCTGGATGCAGCCCCAGGCAACCTTTTCTAGTTAACCCTCCCTTGACCAGTGGGTTTGGAGCAGGTCATTGCCAGAGGTCTTTTCCAACATCAACTGTTCTGTGCTCTGTGATACCTTAATCTATTTTTTTCTCATGATTGAGTCAAAACAGCTCAAGAACTGTCATCACAGCTGGCACTTACTATTTTGGGTCAAGTACTATTTGGGATGTGCTGTTCCTCATCCTCTTAAAATAAGTTATGTCAGGACAAAAATCAGGAATTGTGGTGAAAAGTTTGGGGGGGAGCAGCAGAATTGCTTCCTGTGTTATATATATAATTTGCAGTTGGGTAGAGGACTTCACTCTCTAATGTTTCTAATGTGGTATCTTTCACTAGTATCAAATTCTTACAGAGAAGAAAAGAAAAAAAAGAGGCCTGAATTTGCTCAGTGTTGATAAACCTGTGTTAAAGTTGATATTGTTACTTCAGCAGAAAATGGGGTTAATGAAGGGAAAACAAGGCTATGTGTTTCTGTTATCCCTAAAAGACTACAGGTTCTATGAATAATCTTAAGGTACCCATGGAGGAATTGACAATTTTAATGATGTTTCTCTTAAAACAGCTTAGCTAAATGCCATGGGAAGCAAATAAGGAAAAGGTTGCTTTAATAGTATTTCCTAAAACAACAGTACAACAACATTGTGGAATGTCCTGGAGCAGAATCATTTGGCTTTAATAAAAAATAATGAAAAAAAAAAAAACCAAGAAAATTAGCTGAATGATAAAAGTAAGTAATTCATAACAGATTTCCTCCTAAATCCTGGAAGTCATCTGTCTAGACCAGCTGATAGAAAGAAGCCAAAGCCAATAGTTCTGTATCAGCTGAAAACAATCTTTGTATACGTTAATCACACTCTGTGCAGACAAATTTGTTTCTCTTTATCAGTGATCACTCACTATCCTTATACTCAAATTTAATGTGTAGAGTAACCAATCAACAATTTGTCTACAATGCAGATGCAATGTTGAAGATATAATGGTGCATGTGAGATACTCGTACTGGGTTTGATTCTAGAGTGTATTAAGAGCGCCATTGAGTGCTTCAACAAAGAAGCCTTTAAGTGTTTTCTTGCCTTTACATGCCCAAATAGTACCTACTACCTGTGTCTTCTCTTGCTTAGTGTCAAGCATGTGCTTCAAATTATTCTGGTTTAAGACAAAGTAATTTCATCAGAACACTGGAAGACCAGCCCTGTACTGGTTAACAGAGACCATACAGGAACCTCAGTACATATTTCTTCTATAATTTCTTTTGAAAGTGAAAAAACATTGGAGATGCCTTTTATATTGATAGAAAGCTAAAATGAACTATTTATTTGCAATTGTTTCTCCAGAAGACCATCTCTACAGTCAAAACAGCTGTACTAACTCTTCTGAAGGTGGGCTCTTCCTACACGGTGAGGACTTGAATTGAACACGGAGACCTGCACAGAGAGAGAGAAGAGCAAATCAGAAACTACACAAATCATCCAGGTTAGTTCTAATTTGCATGTGGGGAATGGGAGAGAATGGAATACCAGGGGACAGGATTTTAGCTAACACTTTTGTTCTCTTAAATTTGTGTAATGTTACCTACATTCACCAGACAAGAGGCATCTTGCATCTATTGCAAGGTGGTTTTCAACTTTAGAGCAAGGTTACAGCAAATAAGGCCTCACTATCCCCAATTACAGACAAACCAGGTGTATTTAGAAGCAACATATATGCTAATGGCATAAAAATTGTAACGTCCTACCCTATGGGTTCTCTCTAGCCCATCACCATTCCAACAGAACAAAACTTGTATCCAGGCTGTGCTACAAGTGTTAGTCACGCTGTTACTTAATGTGAGGGCCAGAACATTAACTTGGTTTTGATTACAATTATAGTCTAAACTGGAGGCATTTATTGTAAGTTAGTAAATATACTTATTGGAAATGATAGTTTAGTAACATTCTTGGTTTTATGCTCTATTTTTCCTTTCTTGGTTTATTCTGTCCTTCATTCTTCCAGAGCAGCCACCAATTAGAAGAAAACTTAGTGTCAGCATCTTCCTCCCTGGTGCAATTTAGAATCCTTCAGGGTTTTAGTCTATTAAGAAGAGCTTGTGCATTCAATTTGTGCATGAAGCCTAATTACACCTAATGTCTCATCATTTTCAATGTCCTATTTCTTTGTAGTGCTTGCAGCAATCACTTACAGAGACAAAATAATGTGAAACCTTTTCTTCCCATGATAGTTCCACTTTAAGGGATCTGAAGTGCTGTGAAGTCATGTGACCCAGTTCCCTACTGCTATGCACTCTGCAGTGTATTTACATGAGTTGCAATGTGAGTGTAAAATGCGGCTGAGTTAAGATGGTGCATGCTTCACACTAATATAAATGAGGAAACCAAGCAGCAGAGCAGTGGTGAATCAGTTGTCAGGGCTCAAGCTCGGTCATACTTCTACTGAATTGAGCAGTAAGCTTCCTGTATTTGTCTCCATAGGCATGATCCTGCCCCTCTGTCAGTATCCCAAATAGTTCCCACAGCTGTTAGAACCTCACAGACAGCCAATACAAAAAATACAAATGCTAAACTTCAGATTCTCTTATGTGAAAAAAAGTATGATGTTTTGCTCACAGCTCCAGTTCTCTAGCTGTGTATGAAAATGTATTCAAGAGGAACACATTTACTGCCCATAATTTTAAAACATTACCATTTTACATTTTTTAAGTCTTCTGGAAAACTAATTTATTATTGATTAGCTACATCCCTCAAGGTGACCACTTTCTTCTCTGGCATGTGCTGTCATTCCAGAGCAAACAATGACTTTAGGAGCCCAGTCTCTGTGCATGAACATCTTGCATAGAATCAGGGCCAATACCTAGTTAAATATGTCCTGCTCTCTTGGCATATGCCAAGTCTCCTTCTGGTTCAGACTAGCACAATGGAATTAAAGCTTGCAGAATCTGGGTGTACCTCTCTTCATATCCCAGTCAACTGCTTCACAGAGAGAGCAATGTATTTTTTGTCTCTAAAGCAACTCAATCTTTATGGTAATCACACATGTACTACTTAGCATCCGAGGGGGCAATTCAGTATCCTTTGCCTAAAAGCAAGGAGACACCTTTCGGTAGGAACGTTGTCCCATTTCCAGGACTCCTAAGCATACAGAAATTCCTGTAAAGAAAGCCAAGTATTCTCCAGAAAAGTGTGTGTCACAAAATAGGACAGATTCTATGTGATGGAAATTATGTCTAAGAAAAATCAGGGTGTGTTAACAGTGGTGTAATAGAGGGGAGAAAAAAACCAGAACAAACCAACAACAAAACACCAAAGCCCCAAAAGCCAGAATAAAGAGTTTGGCCATCAAGTACTGAAAATAAAGGTCATTTGCAATTAATTGCTATAATAAGGTCAGCTGCCTTCCTAATTGATTTCAGCTTCTTACTAGGGGATCAGTGCTGCTAATTAGTTTGCATATAAACTTCAGAGGACATGAATAATCAGAGTATAGCAAGCCGCACCAACTGTAACTAAGCCTTCTAGCTCTTCTGTAAAGAATCCACAGTAAGTAAATGTTGTCCCCTGCCTAGCACCACAGATGGAGCCAGGATTTGTAGCTCCAGCTACTTTTTTCCACTGAGATGCTACAAAGCACTCAAAAGCATGCAGAACTGGCAAACTTAAAGTCACTTTTGAAGGAAGTGAGTTTCCTAGGTGGAATTGGAGCAGTGTGATAGCTCTGTCACCAGTACTGTAGAGAAGAGGATATTTAGCTGGAGCTCCCTACCTGCTAAGCAGGTGTTTCAGGATCCACGAGTAGCCAAGTGTTTACAAAACCCCAAGGCTGTTCTAAGTTGGTATCAGAGTCTTAACATACCTTGATTAGCTTATAAACCACAGTGTCACAAGGGAAGTTTAAAAACCGCCATTACATCTTCACTCCAGTTTTGTGCTAACCAGAAATCAATGAGAGTAAAAGATCTGGCCTAGACCTTGTATCAGAATAAGAAGTGGAAATAGCCTTTGCCTTTGCCTTTCCCTTTTGCTTTGTACGGACATTGGTTTGATTTTCCTGGAAGTCACTGAGGTCTGTGTGTTCATAGCTAGAGACTGACTTTATTTCTGACTGTATTAATGCCCTATTCTGGGTTAGAACAAGACATTTTGATCTAGATCATTGCTAATTAAATGACAGTCAATACAAAATCAGGCATTCCCTAAACACTTCCAAAACTTAACCCCCCCACGCACACCCCTCCCTGCCATGCAGCTAAACAAATCCATGCACATAAATCAGGAGAATAAAAGCAAAAAACCACCATACCATTCAGAGCTCAAACTAATTTTAAAATTAGTATTAGTGAAAGCCTATTTTGCAGTGCAGCCCAAGGTGATCTTTGGATTTTTTTTCAAAAAGGCAAAAAAATCCTTCTAGTGAAAAATACTGAGGAATGGCATTATACAGACTTTTGTCAGAACAGCTGCCTAGGGGCAAGCTCACTCCAGCCCTCCTTAGTTCAGATATTTAGTAGATCTAGCCAACAACATATGGTTACTGATGTTTGTGATTCAGATCACCTGTCTGCATGCTGCACCTTTTTGTAAGGTGACCATTTGCTAGAACACAGTTTGTTGGGGTTTTTTTAAATTATTTCTCTAGAAGATGAGAAGATATGTATAGAATAGAAGGAAGCATTCAGAAATTACGGGGAAAGCAGAGGATGACTCCATTTTACGAATCAGTGCCCTCTGTTTTGCTAACTGAAAAGCAGAAAGAAACTGAAAGGATTTGAAGTTCAGCTGAATTTTTTTTTTTATCTAAAACTGTGGTCTGTTATCCCTGAGAAAGTATCACAAATAGGTTCAAAATGCTCATAAGGTGTTAGGTGTGAACACAACCCAAGTTTCTTCAAGGCAGGCCAATGAAGGCATGGTGAAGTTGCTGGCTACAAATGTTTACAGTAGTCAGGGACTGCTAACTACCTTTAATTGCTGACAGATGATCAATGTTTCGGTGGCAGGAAATTTAATCTAATTCTGTCTGAGTCTCTCTCCCTTGCCTTCAGGAATCTGTGTTTGAGTTGGGATGTTATCTGAAAACAGAGTTGCACTTTCAAAACGTTAGAGATATAACAAGCAAAACTAAAGGGAAAAATGAGACAATTCCTGTAAAATTTCCACATTTTTTCTTTTTTCCTTCATTTGGAGTAATCTGACTTTTGCTTTCTAAGAGCTTGTAAACTTTTTCTCCTTTCTGAAGAGCAAATGTCTTTTTCCTCTTTCCATACCTGTTATCTGAATTGCAGCAAATACTGATGGCTTTTCTTTCAGGCTTGTGTGTTCCCTTGTCAGCCAACAACTTCTGCAGACCACTCACTAAATCTTAACCAATATAGGAGAGAGAGTTATAATGGGCTTGAGAAGCCAATGAACAAGAAGGAGCTATGAACAGGGAAAAGGGTGAAATTGAAATGTGCCATCTCCAGAAAGGTCCAAACCAACATCTTACATCTTATTATGATGTATACAGATTTGAATGTAGTTGACCTGAATTCTGTGGTGTGAGCCATTTTATAATATGGAAAACAAATCTTTTTATTTAAAAACAATTGGTAGAAGTATTTTGATAGCTAGTACATTGATTTAAGGCATTGTCAAGGAACATTATCTTCATGTTGAAGGGTGTAACTTTCATTTACTGCACAGCTCTTACAGATCTGATAAGGCTTAGGTTCTAGGAATCCATTTATTTACTTCTAACCAATTTTTCTTTTTTTAACTGAGAAAATAAACCCACCAAAAATAAATGTTTGTGCTGAGTTTGTAGTGGCAGCTAACTAAAACATATTTTTCCATGGTGTCAGGAATGCTGCAGAAAAAGAAGTACACCAGTGAAACATCAGATGCAAGCTAACCTTAACAGCAATAAATTCTGTTGCAGTTTCACTCAAACATCTGCATGCATTCACATGTATAAACGCATACATGCACACACAGGTATGTACATGAATTATGATTCATCAAGTGGAAAACAATCTTGTGGCATTAATAATGAACATTATTTCAGATGAGCATTGTCCAGATCCCTACTTTTTTAAAGTTCACAGCAAGTTCTCAAACTGCTGCATTAACACCTTAAAGATATGGGTTAGGATTGAAAAGCTTTAATCTGAAATTTATATATCCCTGAATTGGAGCATGGTTCCGTCCTTATTCATCAGGAATTCAGTGGGAATGGAATCCAGCCCTTAGATCTGATGGTGTGATTTGAGCCCAAAGATAAAAGTAATTATAGAAGAATTATATTAAATAAAAGAATATATATGCATGTCTGTATTGTATATATGACTCTTTTCAGCCCCTCAGTGACAGGGGACAGAATTTCTTGTGGCTCTTTGATAAGTAAGGATAGGGATGGTTCCATCACCATGTTACATCCAATGTCAGTGTATAGTAGTAATACTGCTCTGCATGTCACACTCAAGAGATGCTCAAAACATTGTGTGGTATTTCAGAGACCAGGATACATGCAGAAACTATGTTTGTAGCGAGGGTATGAAAAGTATTGCTAGTTCTGTAGCCTGTGGTGACTGAGCTGCAGACCCAATAGCAGCACTGGGTGGTGGTGTCAGGCAAGGCATGCAGCCAAGCTCACAGAGCCATGGTGTTTAATTGCATTGTCAGATGGAGCAGACAGCCTGGCACTTGGTCTCCTCTCACAATGGGCACTTTTGTTGTTAGATTAAAATACCCATGTCCTTTTGTTTTGACAAGGGATCTAACGAACAGTTTATGTCTCCAGAGGTAGAGCAACATCTCACAGAAGCTTTTGCTTTGGCTTTCTAGAAGGAATCTGTTTTGAGCAGCAAATAATCTATTCATTTTTTTATGTCCCTTTTCCCTTGTCTTTTCACTCCTTACTATTAAGGGCCTTTACACTCAGATAATACTATAGCCTTTTGGTTTTGACCTTGGTCATCAGAGCCTAGGAATGCTTATAGAAATAGACAGGTTATTTCTTTAATGGTCTTATTCCTAAATTCAGAAGGAGCTGCCTTTGTAGGTATGTTTGTGCTGTCTTGGGATATAGACTTTACATGATACGCTGTTCAGAAAGAGAAACATATCTTTTTTCTTTCTTGGTCACTTCAGGATGACTTCTGGTTTTACTGTCCCCTCTAAGCTAAGACACCAAAATAGCTCCTATTAAATGTCACCTCTTGTGCAAGGGCTTCTGCTCTGCAGAATCAACATTTTGCAAACTGCAACACTTTTCAGTTTTCACTGAGGTATCTGCAGTTCAGTATTTAATAATAAAAAGCTGGCTTCTCTGTCATCTTTCATCCCAAGCTGTTACTAATACAAGTATTAAATTATATAACACCAGAGTTTAATGTACGTTTTTGTTGTTCGGGAAACAGAGTCACAGAAAGAATCAGTGATTTATCTAGTTTCATTTGCTGCTGACTAAATATTGAAGCATGCAGCACAATTCGAATTCCATGTCCTTTATTTTATTTAATATACCACACGTCTCCTACAGTCAGTAATAGAAACCAGGAGTTGTGCCGTAACTATTAGACAATGGTCTGTCAATGGAACATCCAGATGCTGCGGTAAGAGGGGAGGCAGTTTTCACATGCGATTATGAGGAGAACAAGGAGCAACATATGTAAGGAACAGCAGATTTTCTTTTTTTTATCTTAACATTTATGGTGGTTAGATTATTCTGGTCCAGTGACACAAGCCTGTTTCCTGCTGGGTACTTTCTGGTGTTTTGCATGTTCTTGTTTTGTGTGTGCAGAGCAATGGACCATCACTTTAGCTCCCCCCAAGCCCTGGTTTCTCTTCATCATTGGTGTCTTTGCCATTCAAATCCCCATCCATTGCAGCACCTTACCCTGTTGTCTTGTAGACAGACTCTGTGTGTTTTGAACACATCGGAATAACCTTAGCCGATGCATCAAATGGATGACCAGCTTTGTCTTAAAGATGAGTGTTTTGTAAATTTTCAACTAATGAACAAGGCAAGGGCCATTTATCTTGGTTACGCTGTATCATAATAAACAGTACAGAGTGCTAAGGTGAGAAGAAGGGAGGTAGTGTCTGTAATGTGCGCCTACCTAATCCTTGTCCCTTGGCTTGCTGCTGCAGGTTAGTTTCTAGGGCTAGATAGAAGTCTCCAGAACCTTGGCTGGAGGAAGGAGAGGGGAAGCAAGAGAAGGAACCAGTTAATCATTCCCACCTCTCCTTTCAGCTCTTCGTTCCTGTTCCAGTGAGAAACTGAGGGGATAGAGGGGAGAAGGGGAGGCCAAGACAGTTAGGTGGAGCTCAAAAGGTGGAGATCAGCTGCAGGAGTACCTCGCAGCAGGAGGGGAAAACACGGAGTAAAGGGGCAGGGACTTGGAGGATAAGATGAAAAAAGTAGTAGGCAGAGATGTGAGTGGAAAGTGAGAATTAATAGACCAATGGAAACATGTGAATGGAGGGAAGGATTGATAGAATTAAAAGAACCCTTCTACCATGCATCATACGTAGTTTGCATGTGTAAATCATATAAAACTTTCCCAGGCTTTATGCTGAGAAAGGCAGGAGCATAGTACAGCTCATGATAGAGGAATGCTGATGGGTCCCCGTGGTTTAATACAAATCTAATAATGCTGAAGATTATAATTTAGTAATGTGGCTAAATGGCTACTTTGCTTAAAGGGTAGAAGGCATACATACCAATAGTTAGCGGATACCTACTGAGCCTGTTTGTGAAGGACTCTTAGCATTAAAAGGGCTGGACTCACCTGTTGGTTTGTACCCATGTCCTTTTACCATAGGACCATAGAAACAGAAAGACATCATGGGTTGCTAGCAGTTTGTGCTGTTTGTGCATTGGTGTATATGAAGGCAGAGAGGACAGGACAGTGGTGACAGTCTCATCTTGTTTGGTTTGGCCTGCCAGTTTGAAGGTGATAATTTTTCCCCTGTAACTTGCTTTCTCTGGTCGTGCCATTAAATATATACATTTTTGTATATATACGACTTTGCCTTGTGATATGTGTTGATTGGTGTTGTCATCCTGAGAGTTCAGTTGTTGTAATGAAAACAAATTACTTATACAGAGAGCAAACCGTATATTTCCATGAGTTTAAAAAAAAGAGGGAGACGGTGTTATTATCTCTGAATTTCAGCATTACTGTTTAACAGAGAATGAGGTTTCTTCCCCTGCAGACGGCAACACACATGAGGCAGACAGCTCCCCCATATTAATCTAGCTATTAATATCAGATATAGTTGAAAGTGAAGTCAGAAAACATGCTAGAAAAAGTGGTTTGCATGGGATTAAAGCTATCTGGAAAATGACTGAGGGGGAAAAACTGGGAAATGAGGGCTTTTTATTTAGTGAAGTCATATCCTCTCCATTACAAGGGAATAAAATCTCTTAAAGTCAAAATGATCCGAGTTGCCAGGAGATATCCCTAATCCTAATGCCGCTGCAGACCGTGGGCTGGGGACAGCGTGCCACAGCGTACAGCACAGAGCACGGGGTTGGAGCGGAGGCACTGCACCCCGCTGGGGTCCCGGCCGCAGATGGGGCCCTGCGCCCACGGTCCAGGGAAACCAGCCGCTGCTGTTCTTGCCTCCTCCTTCGCAGTGCAGTAATTCCCACCTACGCTGCAGAGGGTGTGAAGGAAGCAAAAATAAACAACGGCAACACCTGAAAGCCTTGAATGAAAAGCTGTGTAGAAGAGTGTTCTCGTTCTCGAGGCACGTAGGAAACTGTCTGGTGTTGCGATGAGCATCGCCCGTGTTGGAGGCGGTGAGCCCAACCCCTCCTGCCACCCCGGGCAGCCTTGGTAGCTCCCAGTTCGCGTGCGCTCCTGCCAGGCCGGAGCTTGTCCCTTTAAGAAAGTGCAGCACAGTAGCAGGGGCCGGCCCTCCCTCCCGCAGCCTGCAGCTCTGGAGCCGGGCTGGGGAATGGGAAGCAGTTTCTGATCAGGGTCCAAGCGAGCGCACACAGCAGCAACAACAAGAGCAGCAGCAGCAGCAGCCGCCGCAGCAACAACAACAACAACAACAACGACAACAACAGCAGCAGCAGCAGCAGCCGCAGCAGCCGCAGCAACCCCAGCTCCGCTCGCTCAGCAGCATCCAGCGTGGGGATCCGCGCTCTGCCTGGCTCCCTGACACGGGGTGGACGTTCCTGAGCACTGAGCTCAGCTGCTGTAAAAAGCAAGTAGGAAAATATACAGCTGGATAAAATTGGTAAGTCAGACTAAAGTCACATCCTCCTCCTTGGGCTGCAGTTTTCCAGTCTCTTAATTTGTAATGGTTTTTGCAGGCCGTTTTTTTATTGTCTTCTAAGCAGAGCAGCAGGGAAAACATGGAGACAAAATAAAAGAGTAAAAAAAACTTTGAGGATTTGTCAGCGTTTGTGCTCCTGTTTTGAAATCCTCTTTCCACATTGACGCTTTGCTGCAGGATTGGGAAAGGGGAAACCAGCAAGTGCTTTTGTATGTGGGGGGAAAGAAAGCTGGTAAGAGTTGTAATCGGCTTTTCTCGCGGAGATGATTAAAGAGGGAGATTTGGGAAAAAAAAAAAAAAAAAAAAAAAAGCCAAAAAAAACTTTCAACAAGCTTGAAATGACTTGTCATTTAGTTTTCCAGAGTAAAAAAAAATATCTTGTGTTAAACAGTTTTAAAACGCACTGGGATATATGCAGCAGGAAAAAGAATCTTTATAAAACTGTATTATCAGTGGAAAGCTGGATGCCAAAGCATTTAACTAAACACATTGGCAGCTCTGGAAGAGCAGAGGCATTAAATGCAGCGGAAAGAGGGCGGTGTTGCTGCATCTGGCATAGTCCTCCCTGAAATGGGGAGGTGGTAAAATTTCAAGTGAAAAATCGAATAGAGGCAAGATGTTTTAAACAATTAGAACAGAAATTGTTCACGCATGCAGAAAGCTACAGTATATAGCATCCAGTTAGAGCAGCCAATGTTTTTAATTTTTGTTCCCTTAAGTTGTGGAGGTAGGTTTTTTGTTTGTTTGTTTTTTAAGTGATGATCTGAATTATAAAGAAAAATATAAATTCTGTTGATCAGCTCCAGAAATTAGAGCCTGGTTATGATCCTGTTATCTTTTCTGGATTGTCTTGTGGGGTCGGCCTGGATAAAGAATGGGAGGGAAAGTGCGGAATCTCTTGACAGAAATGTCACTTCTGTAATGGTGTGGGAGGTGAGGAAGAACTCTCGCTCAGTGTTGATCAAGTTGCAGGCTGGAGTTAGACATCTAATATGGGAACGTATCCTTTGTATCCAGCACAGATGTGTAGCAGAGCTTGGAGATCTATAAGCTGAATAATAAGACCTGTAAACCCTAATGACTGAACTGCATATTGTCAAGTAGTTTGGGGAAAGGGCGAGGGACATGTTCAGGCAGGCATACAGCTTTCTTCATAGAAATCCCAATACCACTATTGGTACAAGAGTCTGATAATTGTGCCATATTCTACCCACATATAACAAAGAGTCAAATATATACAAGAGATATAACAGACTGGCCTTACCTTTGTGTGTGTATACTTGCTTTTGCGTATCCTGGTGTGTATAATAATATTCTGCTGCTTTGTGGAATAGGAATTTGGATTTCCTTGAATCACAGGCCTTAAAGGGAACAAAGATATTATTTAACTAGTGCAGTTCTATTGTGAGTAGAGAAGGATCAGAGCTGTCAAGTTCCCATCTGAGACAACCTCTATTAGAACTTCATGTTTCTGTTGTGACCTGGGGCTTTGGTTGTGCCTTGAAAAACAAGATGTTTCTACATGGCTTTGTTCCCGTTAGTTACAAATGCAGTGAGTGGAAAGATTTGCAGGTTTTGAGTCCTCTAATATGAGACCTGCTGGGCAAAGCAGATTAAAAGAACTGAATGACCCTATGGAATGCAGTCATTCAGACTCCTAATGAGACTCCTCATTGAAAATTTTAGACTGCTACTACCTCTGCTGAATCAGTAGAGTATGTGAGCAGAAGTCAACTTTCTTACTTGCAAGAGACAGTTAAACAGTTATTGTGAGGCAGTGCATCCTTGGGATATTAGTAGCTTTTCAGGAAAAAAAAAAAAAAATCCTTTTCTTTATACTCCTTATGGTTCATTAGACATCCAAGTACGAATGGCCCTTTGAAATGATTTACTGGATCAGAGGAAAGATTTCCCTTTTCAGTTCACCTCTGAACTAGCAGGCACTAGTCAGATGTCTGACTGCTGCTTCAGTAACTTATTGAAGAATCTCTTTCATTTTCCTACAAGCAGACTATTTAATGGGATTACTCAGCTGTCCCCCATGTGTTGTGCAGGACATGCTGGACTCCTGGGCAGTGGAGCAAGTTCATGGAGAATGATAGAGCTATCAGACATCCTGAGGCACATTTCACCCTAGCAGATGCTTGTCTTGGTAGGAGGCTACTTTATTCACTGAAAGTGTGTCTCCTCCACTGTCACTGATGTTCTGCTGAGCTCTTATCAGTTGGATCTCTCATCTATTTAATTTGTCTGCATGACATGTTTACTATGGTAATTGAAGTGATTTCAGTTCAGTTCTCCTACTTGCCTATATTTCAAATTAAAATCTTTGGTTCACAAATGGAAAAGACAGTTTGATGTGCCTGATCCTATTTTTACTGTGTTGTTTGGAAATTCACTTTAGTACGTTTTATTTTGCTCCTGAGTGTTTTTCTTTGAGTTACTTTGTACCTGAGAGTCCATACTGTAAGTCTGGCTATGGCTGATGCTGAGGTCATACAGTTTACTCCTGCAGAGTCTCCAAAACATTAGCTTAATTTGACATATGTGTGTGATATTTAAAATGTGAAGAAATCCTCCACCTATATTTATGCCACATTAAAGAAACAGAGCTTCCTTGAGTAGCTTTTTTCATTAGAGACCACTCTTTTTACCTGCCAGTAGATACTTATGATGTTGACAGTGCTATAAATACTGTGCCTGTCATCGGAGTGCTTCTCTACTACCTGCTTACATTGACAGTAACTTTGCTGAGTGAGTCTAGCCAGAGCAAGACTCATCATTAGTCAACAAATTACTGACAGTTTGGTTTTTAATATTATTAGTTTTGGTCATTGTTTAGTAGAGCTTTTCGTTCTTATTGTCAATTCTTCTTTGAGCATCTTATCATAATCTACTTAATGAAGCCTACTGCAAAATCCTTTCTCTAAGAATGTTTCTGAATGTTACCACAGGTTATGAAGGCTTGTGATGCTCACATAGCTGAGATGAATCTGTCCTTATTCTCTGTTGTAGGTAAAGCCTCTTTTTACTTTATATAACAGAAGCAGGATCCCCAATTAAAACCTCAGTTTCATATCAAAGACTCCCTGTGCTGATAGTGTAGTAAAACCTGCCTTGTTCTTTGAGAACAGATTTCATAGATGATTTTTCACACTGAACAGTGATAGATGCGGTGTTGTGTCTGATTTATTTGCCTGTCTCTACTTTTGCAGTCATTTGGAATGCCACATTTTCCATTACACAAGGGATATGTTTATAAGTGGAGACCTCTCAAGTCATCCTGTGCAACATCCAAAAATGTTGACTTGCAAAGAAGGTGAAGGAAAGCAAATAAGATTTAATAGCTCTGAAGGTAGAGATGGAAAGGAATTATTGCAGGAACGTGTTCCCCAAAGAATGATTTCAGTGGAGTAGACACCTGTATGCAGCTAGTCCAACTCTTCCAGACAGATTACATCAGATCTGCCAATGTTCATGTGCATGAGCATCATCTGAGGAATTAATTTATTTACGTCTTCAGATATGTACAGCTGTCATTTTGTGTCTGAGACACTTGATGACTGAGCTGTTCCTTTTTCTTATCTGTAGTTCCAAAGTTCTTTTCTTAACCAGATTCATCAAAATCCTTGGAAAACTTCAATGTCTCTTTAATCTCAATCCATTATTGAAAGTATTATTTCTTAAATGTGAAAAATAAAGAACAAGGAAGTCTTTAAAAAACTCTTAGGCACTCAACCAGTTTAATTATACTTACAAAAACATGGTAGTGACCTAATATATCATTAAATAATCACACTTAAATACTACATTGACCTTGCCAGCCAGTAAATCAAAGCAATGGTGAAATCCCTTTTGTTCTCTTTGCTACACCCTGAAACCTCTGAGTAATCTTCTGAGCACTTAGCAAAACTATGTATCAAGTTGATATGTTTTGGAACACGAAATAGGGAAAAGAGGTAGGAATTTCTAAATTCCTAAGGACCAAAAAAGGCCCTGCTGAGATTCCCCCCTTCCTTTTTTATAATCAGATAAGCACAAGAGACCATGAATTGTAAAGGTCCCATATGAGAAGAAAAGACAAAGTGGCAGCTGGCAGTGTTGTTTTTTAGTACAGGCTGCACTTCTCGGTGCATTCATTGGAAAGGATAAGTTTTGTACTCAGGGCTGTTGCTTACTATCTTGTCAAATTGTCCTTTGCAGGATGGGGGGGTGGGGGGTGGTGGGGTAACTGATTCATAGTGCAACTGCTGACTTTTAAAGTGGAGCATAGAGCAAAAGCAGTTATGAAGCCTTTGTCTGCATTTTTAGTTTCCTGCTCTCATGCATTTTTCTATATGAGAAACTTGACATGGTGAGAAATGTGGATGAGCAGAAGGACCATCAAATAATGAACTGTCTTTTATGCCATGTGGTGTGTAATGCAATAGCCAGGTGCAGCAGGTAGGCCAAGGGCACCCTTTGCAACTGCTGTTCCTAATTCTTTTCACTCGTGCTTCACTTTTTTTTTTTTTTAACTGGGCATTCTGTCATTTAGCCGATATGATGTGTTAGCCGGATTTTGTGTCTAGCTCTGCAGCCTCTTTATATATGTATCAGGACCTGCAACTTTACCTACAACTGCCATGATTATATAGCTGTGTTTATTTTGAAATCCACAGAAAGTACATGGAGAAACACTGTAATTTCATTTCTCCAAGAGAGTCTTTTCCAGCAGCTGATGAAACCCAAGCTCATGTCAGATGAAAAGCTCTTGTGTTATCATTTTCAGTTAATTAAAAAAATAAACCCCAAATCCCTTGCAGTAGCAGTTTTATAAATACTATGTGTGTGCATGCGCATGTATGTGCATGCCTACACTAGTGCTTCACGCTCGTGTTGACAGCTTGTGCCTTTGATTGCAGGCTGGGCAGTTTCATACACTTTCAGGTACAGGATTTGGTGGTGCAAGGATACAGGGGATGAATGGAGGACTTAGTTGTGATTTGCTTTGCTTTTTTTTTTTTTAGTAGATCTTACTGCAACTGAAACAGACCCAAAATAAAGTAAAAGCTTCAGTGTTTGCATCAAAATGGTAATTTTTTGTTGCCCCCCCCCCTTTTTTTTTTTAAGAAAATATGCTAAAGGCTCAATTTTATCTTCTGGTAGGCAAACAAAACATTTTTCTGGCAATTTGGTATGTTAGTAAAATTAAGAGTAACTTGATTAGCACACATAAATTTGGCATATTTAAAAGGCAGGAAGATGGGTTTGCTTGAATAAAAAAGTGCACTGGCAGCTGGGGCTGAACTACATCTTAGCACCCACATCTTTCTATTAAGTGCAGATCCCCGTAAGCTGAAGGATTATTATCTTTCAAAAATCTTGGACAGCTTTACCGGTGAGTTGGATTTCTTTTGTTTCCATTTTAAGAAGGAAAAATTAATTTACTTTGGGTGAAAGCTGTTAAACTGAGAGTCCTGGAAGACCTCAGTCCCTTTGTTCAGCCATAGAACAAGCGATGCCTTTGGCCATGGCTGAGCCAGCTTCCCCAGTGCTGCTCTCTAGCTGTGTGTCTTGGTCCAGTCAGAGGATCGAAACTGAAGTTCAGCATCTCTCAGTTCAACTTCATTTTTTTTGGTCAGCATTGTCAGATTGCTAACAAGGGGCTGACTAGTTAGATTTGTAATGGCTTCTTCTGTAATCTGTTTAGGTTATGCCCACAGATGTCCTTGTGATCTTTTTGTTTCGAGTGACAAATAATACTGTGGCAAACTTGCTCACTTATTGAGACAGCCTTGATCAATTCATTTCACATGAGCAGCCATCAAATGGGAATGGGTTTTGTTCATTATCCAGAATGGATTCAGCCTAATGACCTAGTGGAAGGACATACTGTATTCCATTACTAGCCCTGTGAATCATTCAATCACCTGGTGCCCCTTTTCAGTACTCCAGTTGAGTTACACAAGTCCTGTGTTTTTAGGCTCTGCATTCTTTGCTTGATTCAGAGGCCCTTTGGAAAGTCGCATGTGGGCATTTGCATTAAGCTCATCTAGAAGTCAGAGACTGTGAACTGCAGGCGCTTCCTTTCAGACTGGAAGGTAGGACAGAGGGACTCTGTATGACAGTGGCACAGAAGTTGTGGTAGTACCCACAAGGATGTGCAGTAACTTTAGCACAGACTAAACTTTTTGGCAGGATGTTGTATTTAAAAAAGAGATACTGTTTTTAAACATTATGCAAACTTTGTATTTTCATGTTTGTATATATGTCTTCATCCCTTTTTTCCTGAGATTGAAAGAATAACTGTCTTTTAATCATATTATCTAGGAAAAAAACCCCTTTTATTTCTGTCTATAGAGCACTTGGTCATAAAAGTATATATTTGGACTGGAAGCTGGTTTTCACTCTTTGTGCTGGTTATTTTTAATTACACATTACTTAGGTTATAGAGTGAAACTTGGCCAGGTAGTTCAAACTTCCTGTTTCTTGTTCACTTTGCTAACAGTTCTTTCATCATCTAATACTGTACAGTGTTTGGGTTGGAAGACTTTCAGGAATTTTTTTATATTGAACAAACTTTTTTTTTTTTCTTAAGAAAATACCGAAGAACAAATAATGAGTTCTCGATGTTAGGTTTTAGTCAATAATGTCGTGCTTTTGACAACCATCCACTGTCATGCTTAAGGTGGCTAACTTTTAGGTGAAATGAAAATGGAAAAATGAAAATGTACTTCAGCCAAGTTATTTTTCCCTGTTTCATTTATCTTTTCAAGACACCTTAATTAGCTGGAAAGAAGGCAACTACTGCAGAGCTTTGACTTTGAGTACAATAGAGAGAGAACAAGAGAGTGTGACTGTCAGGGTTTGAAGAGTTATGCTTGCTACTTTGACTTCCTTCGTGTCCCACTGCTCAGACAGTCAAAATAGCTCAGAGTTACATTTTCAGTTTCTCAGCCTGAGAACCAACTGACATTAACATTCAGGCATCTAATGTGCAAAATTATTTAGGAAAACATAGCATCTCGTACCTCAGCAATATTTGAGCTCTCTTGAATGTCTTGTCTTTCATCTTTACTCAGCAGTCTTACCGTATTTCAGAAAGATTTGCTAATCTGCACAGGGTGCTTGTAAGATGCTTTATTAAGAGAAACTGTTTTTTAATGCCGTTGCATGTTTTAATGTTATTTTGGGGGGAATCAGAGCAAAGATCAGCAGGACAGGAGTTCCAGTACAGGGTACTTGAAATATGGCTGTTTTTCCAATCCAACCTTTAAGGGGGCGGGGGGGGGGGGGGTGTTGGTTTTTTTTTTTTGCTTGTAAAAATTTAGTTAATTTACAAACCACTTCGACTCTTAAAAAATGCGCTAGACCAACGGGGGACCAGTCCATCATTCTCAGCACTCAAAATTTCTTGTGGGACAGCAGTCACAGGGAGCTGGTAGGTTACCGAATAGGTCTAGTGACTCTGCTTCTGAGGACCAGTTTGTATAGAGCACAGCTGAAAACCCACCGAAGCAAACCAGCAGCACCAAAAGAACTTTCTGCATTAAAAATTTATGTTCTCTTCTGCTTCCTCAAATGTGAGAGATCAGATCTGGTAAACAGTCTTGGTGTGTGTGGACAGAGTTAGCTAGCTACTGCTATACAACAGCATGTGGTAACCAATGTGTATTTAAGAATACATGTCTGGATGAATAATGGTATATGGATACATGTAGGTATAAGTGACCGTTGCCTTGTAGTTTTACAGTTTGAAGGGCCTTAGGTGGGTTTGATTCTATACATGGCTGTGTGTGTGAAAGGGATATACATGAAGTTATCATGCTACTTGGTTTATTGAGCTCCTTATCCCAGTGTCTGAAACGGTGATTTGTTATGCTGTTATATGATCCAAAATAGAACCACAGCTCACTGTAGCGGGTTCTTTCAATCCTCTGGGAATGTTTGTCTGGCTTAAATGCCTGAAACTGAAATGTGTAATACAGAGCTGCAGCTTATAGATCAACGTTGACTCCATTTGTGGGGATGAATGAATACCTCATGTTTGATGTGCTACAGGAGAGTTCACAGATGATGACTTATGTTACAGTACTATATTTTTCATGCTGTTTCAGCTTTATGTGTTTTACTTTTTCTTCTGTGTGTAGAATAGGGTGGTATTATCCTGGGCTTTTCAATATAGAAACAGAATATGAAAAGATTTCTCCCTGCTGACTCTTTTTAGTGGTTTCAGAGGCTTCTTTCCAGTAAAATTTCAGTCAAGTCTGAAAAAGACAGGTGATTGTTTCTATATCCATCCACACATTTCACAGCTATAAAACTTCTTTTTTTTTTTAACTCAGATTCTTCCTGAATGATTTGCTGGTTTAATTTTCTTACTTATCTACCCCTTTTTACCATTCCTTTGACAGCTTTAACCCCTGCATGCAGGTCTGTGAAGGTAACTTCTCACAGTCTAGTCTAACGACTGCATGATGGGTGGGAGAGTTCACCTCCATACTGTTCTTTGCGGGTGGTGATAGATATAGAGAGCTTTATTCCTGATTCAGTCTTCCCTTATGTTCCAAATTTTTACCTGAAAATACTGCAGTTCCTACAGGTGGATAAATTCCGCTCAGAAAAACCCCATAAATTTGCTTAATAAAGAAAGCAGAATCACCCTTATACTAGCTGCCCTGCTAATATTTTGATTCTATTGCACGTCATCTCAAGATTTTATTTATTTATCCTGTCTGGGCTTAGCAGAGGATGAGGTGTGCAAGACTGAAAGAGACCTCCTGAGTCATTACAGCATTTCTGTAGTTGCAGGAAATTATGTTGCAGTATTCCCTTTGTAAATTTATCAGTCTCTATCTCAAAATTAAATGGCTTTTGCTCCTGTTGCTTCCTATTGGGAAGCCATTCAAGAACCTCACTCCTCTAATGTTTAGAAATCTGCTTATAATTTCCAAGCTAAATTTGTTTGTAGCCAGTTAATGCCCATTTGGTTTTGTGCCAACACTGGTCTCTCACATTAATAGTTCTTCCCCTTTCTTATAATCCTGTGATCTGAGATGGTTCTTGACTTTCTCTCCCTCTGTTTTTCCCTAGGAAGGTAAGATAATTAAAATTGTGCTTCTCTTCACTATGTTCGTCATTACCAGTGTCATCGTGCCTCAGTGTGATAAACTCTTTAGTCTTGAAAGCTTTTTAGTCTTTCCAGTCAGTTCCCAGACAGACAGAAGCAGGAAAAGGTGGGTGTTTGCATTTTCATAGATAGGCAGAGAGTATGTGTAACTTTCTGGTAACTCTGGGGCCAGGAAGGTGAGGTAGGGAGGAGGAGAAAGAGGCCTGCATGTTTTTGCATCTGTAAAAACCTTTCACTGGGGACTTTGTGAAGAATGACTTGGGTCTGAGGATCTGGTGCCTGGCATAGGCAAAGGCGTTGATCCAGTTCTTTCATCTAGTCCAGCTCTCCCATCCCTCTGTAAAAACCTGCTTGAAATGAGCCAGCTGATAAAAATTTTGGAGGGAATGCAGCTCACAAATAAGTTTTTAAGGGCAACTTTCCAGCTGTTTCCTCAGAAGGAATGAGGCAAGCAGCTCCCAGAGCCTCAGACAAATGCCTGGGATCTTTCTTCTTCGGAGTGCATGGAGAGGCCCTGAAAAGAGCTGACAGTTCAGGGGCTGATGGAGAGATGAAGCCAAAGGCCTTTAGTGGGAACATCCTGCTGTCAGGATCCCACGCTAAGCTGCAGTTGAGGGCGGGCATGGAGGGGAAAGAGAGCTGAGTAAGGTTTGCTGTGACCTTGATACGTTCCCATGCAGCTTCCCTCTCTGGACAGTGCTCAATGGCATCATTTACAAGATTCCTCAAACATCCTTACACCCAATAGAAAAAAATGTGTAGTCCAGTCAGCATGCTATTGTACTTTATACTATACTTACCAGGATGCTATTGATCTTAAAATGATATGATTAAGGTTGATGACTCTAAGACAGCTTTTTATTTAACAGACTGTATCAAACCCAGGACTTTCTGCAGGGAAGTACTAGTCTCGGTCAAACTGTCTGAGGTTTAGGGTGGAATCTGGGGGCAGAAGAACAAAGGGTGGAGAGGAGGGAGAGCCAAAACAAAAGATCTGGCTCCTGGATTAGAGCAGATGGTGGGTGGTAGGTAGATAGAGTGGATGGTGTGAGAATGGTGGGACTTCTGTTTGGATCCATCACTTTAAGGTGAATACAGTGGTTCTGAGCTCTTCTGAAGTTGGTGTCTGTATTTTTCTGTGTATACTGAGTTATTTTTGATTAACAAAGAAATAAAACCACTTTTTTTTCTTTTTTTCTTTTTTCTTTTTTTTTTAAGGTTTTTTTTTCCCCATGATGCAAAGGCAGGGAAAAAAATATTTCTCACCCAGTTCTAAGTAGAGCTACTACATTCCAGGAAAAAGGTGTTGCAATATATTTTTAAAATTCAGCAGGACTGTGGCTAGGATAGCTCTACCCAAGCAGTTTTTCCTCTATACCCTGTTTTATTGTCTCCGCTGCTCCTGTGGTTAAGAGGTATGTACACACAGATATGGCAGCTTGCTGCATCATGTGCTGTTTGTATTCCCTCTCTGCCGGGAGTTTACCAAGTAAGATAGCTCTGGAATACTCCTGGAATGAAGGTGCCCAGGACTGGTGCAAAAGAATATCTGGGACTTGTTCACTGATCAGTAGTTCAAAGTAATTATTGTTTCTCTTCTCCAACAGATCTATTTAAACAGTCTTAATCATTCATTGCATGAGGTGCTGATGCTCTGATGATCATGAGTAAATACATTTTAAATTGCCCTTGTTTGACTGTATGCAAAGAAGCAGAACCAGTTTCTTTTCCATCCTAATGATCTCCAGCAGGAAGAGTCTAAGCTTACAGGTGAAGTATGTTTCTAGTCAGTGCCAGCATAGACTGAGTAGAACTAGCTGGAGGTGCCTGGCGCCTAGTAGATTTTTCAGAACCCAGCATACTCTTCTGTTTTACAACAAGCCCTTGTAGTCACTCATTGGTTCTTTGTTCATTTATAAAATATGAATGGTAATGATTGGCCATATTTATGTAAGAAAATAGGCTAGTTGAAAATGTTTCCATTTTCTGACTCAGGAATTCATCCTTATGCTCTGATTGCATTTTGTGATGGTCTCCCAAGATGAAGGAGAAGTGACATTAATTGGACTATACCTATACTTCTGTTCTCATTGAAAATGTGTGACAGAATTGGGAGAGGATACCTGACTGGGCTCCCTATGTTTACCCGGGCACTCCTTCTCCCATGGAAGTAATGCAAGTTTCATGCAGCTCCCATGGTTCAGTCCAGAAGGCACAGTGAGGACTCTCTGAGCCCTGTGTGTGGGCAATAGGTGCTGAAGGAATTCTCAGGACACTAAAAAACAGGACGGTCCCTATGCTGCTGGTGCTTGGTCAGTACTTGCAAGGACTTAGGAGGCTGAAGTTCAGCTGCCCACCCAAATGTGGCTTCCTGAGGACTCTAATCAATAGAGTCAATAAACAGTCCCTCACTGTTCTCTCTTTTTTTGGCTCCTCACTTTTTGCACAGAAACTGAAGAGGGTCGTGACAAGCAAAGGTTGTTCTTTGAGTCCTGCTGGTGATTCCTGTTAGAGTTCCTCCGTCAGGATTAGTTGTACTTTCTCCCTCCAGAATCCTGGAGAGAGGGTTCATACAAGACAGGCAGAGCCAGAAATAAATGTGCTTTTAAAAGGCAATATAATGTCCATAGAAGGAAACAAATGGCTGGATTCAGCTTGCAGGAATGACAAAATTCTTTGCTATTACATTCTGCCTCGCTCCCTGCCCCCCTGGCAAATGTGATATTGAATACATTTAACAGGTTCTAACTTTGAGGGCCTGATGCTAAACGTTCCTCCTGTGTTTTCTTTAATTGCTTAGTAAATATATACATTTGTGATACACTGACCATACTGTGCATGGTACTGTAAGGCTCACTTGCAAATGCAGTTCAGTTGTTTGTCTGCAGCTCACAGTTGCCATTCATTCAGAAGGCCAAGGCAGATGACCAAAGTTATCCTTTTCCAATGGGGCAACACTTCCAGGAAGAAAAGACATACCTGAAAGCTCCTAGGCATATAGCAGCATTAATGCTGGGGAAAGGGGAGTCTCTTTCCAAAAGTAATGCAATAGGTGGTTTACACAATGATATGAGGAAGAAGGGTAGTCTGGTCTGAGTAGAAAACAGACACTTTTTAATTAAAGAGGTCCCCATATAATAAAAGTATTTTGTTGTGGGGGTTTTTTTGTGGTGGTGGTGGTGGGTTTTTTATAGGGTTTTTTTTTACCGTCTAGGTCTTGGTACATAGCCTTTACGTAGCCTGAATGAGAACCTGATGTTTTGTTTGAAAAGAACAGCATCTCCATTCACCAAATCAAGACAGTGCTTTAAACTGAATATCCAGTGAAATAGTCAAAGGACAGCATTATGAAAGTTTCATTGTTAAAGAGGTTTTCAGTTACAATGATGTTTTTAGTAGCACTGTTTTTAGACTGGGTTGTGTGGGGTTGGGGGTTTTTTTTGGCTCTTTGATATTAGCAACCTGAGATTTAGTTTCCAGGTGATTTTTGTCCTTCTGTTCAATGGGATATCTTTCCATTCTGAATAAGGACCTTTTGCTAAAATGTTGTTGTCCGTGCCCTTCTTGTTATGTTTCCCTATTGTGTGTTTAAGATCTATTCATGGGAACTTTGTGCACAGCTGACTGCTTGGTCACTTCTGATGTGCTTCCTGGTAACAACACCAAAGGTATTTAATGTTTGTAACATAAAAGGCAGGATTGCCCTTGACTTATTGACAGCAGTCAATGCCAAGACTGGAGTCAGAATGGCCACAGCTGTTACCAGGCATGGTGTAGGAAAAATCTCTTGGTGGATCTTATGCAGGACTTTATTTAAGGTGTGGTCTATAAAGATTATTCCTCTGAAACAGAATTGAATTTCACAGTTAGTTAGGAAATGGACTGGATGTATTTGTGGTGGCTAAGGAAAGAGTTGGCCATCAAACAAAGCTGGCCAAAATCTGGTTCTACCGATATGCTTTAGAGCTTTGCCATTGACTTTGCTCTGATTATTTGCTATGCGAGATTGAAGTTTAGCTGTTTCAAGATGATTATCTTCTTGATCAATTATGTGAGTCTGACATTCAGACCTTGCTTTTGCTTGAAAATATTTCCACAAGGAACCTTGAGCTTGCTGTATGTGCTTAATACACAAGACAAAAACCCAGAATATACATAGACAGCATTGTTAATTTATAAAACTGGCTTTAGCATGGGCACTATTCTAATTTTTCTTGTGAAGTAGGAATATTGGTAATTCTGGAAATGAACATGTTGCCATTTTAACATTGTGCAGATGGGTACAATTTCTTTAATTAAGTTCTCTCATAATCAGCACGTAGTTCTGCCTCTGATCTTTTTTTTACTCATTACCAAGTCTTAATTTGTAGAGAGTTTCCTTTTTAAGTGGTTTTAAATGGAGTTCAGCTTTTCTGAGGCAGGTTGCAGTGCCACTTTCTGGGCAATGTTTACTGAATCTTTTCTTTATCAGCATGAACTATATCCTGCCCAACCTGTCTGAACATAGTCCTGTTCTGGGTGTGTTCTGTAACCAGAGAAGTGAAAATTGATGGTACTTTACCCTTTCTTACAAATGAGTAAATATCTCTCAGTGGCATCTCTGAGCCCAACGTGAAAAAAAAAAGATCTGTCTTATCCCAGTTCCTTTGAACAGCCCAAAAGCACCTCTTCTTCCTTCCCTCTTGTTTTAACTTCAAACATAATTATAATTTAATTAGGAACACGTTCTTTTATGTAGACAGAGATAATGATGAGTAGCAGATAGTACTCCAGTCTTACCTTTCCAATGCAACTTGCAGAAGAAACTACATATTACTGCACTCTAGTCAATCCTCAAGAGAATAGAGGGATTTGGGAAGGCTGACTTGCTGACTATGTTCTTGGATTTGAGATAATGTAGGAGGGAATATAGTTTACCAGTTAGAGCAGAGAATGGGTGGCTTGGATTTCTGGTTCATTAAGTATATCCTCTGTGCTTGTCTGTGTGGTATGGAAGAGCAGTGTGTGATTCTGAAGACTGACTTGCTGCCTAACTTTGGTGAATCACCTAACTATTCTGGGTGGGATCCAGACCTCATCAGAGTTGTTGCCAGCACCCTTATTTTGGTTTCTCTGAAAGTCTATTCTTTCTCAGTCATAGAGATTGATTTCTGTGTAATCATGGTTTTGGGGGCTAGATTTTTATCAGTCAGTCATCTTGGCCCTACATGTCACAGATGCATGTGGTATTTTCCAAAATTTGACAGTCTGTTAACATTTGTTTCTCTGTCTCCTCTATCTCTCCTTGCAAGAGTGGGTAGGCTTAAACTAGTGGACTCATTCCATTAAATTAGGCAGAGTCCCTAGGATGAAAGAAATATAATACAGCAATAGAAATGCTGAATTAGTTTGAAAGCTCCCTTCCTAATTAAAAGGGGTGAAATCCACCTCTCACATTTTTTTTATGTGACTGTAAGATTGTGTGTTTAGGTGAGGAGATTCAAATTGTTCCATGGAAAACTTATCCTCACTTTTATCTTGGATGGATACACCTGTGCACATGCACATATACACACATATAGAGATACACAAGCTCTCCCTCCTTACAGTTCATGTACAATTAACTAACGTCTTCAAATCATGCTATACAGGAATGTGTTTCTCCTACCTTTCCCTGCCCACCTTAGCTAGAACTTAAGTGGCCGAGTTGTCCAAAATGAAACTTTCAGGGTGCTTAAAATATATTCCTTGGGTTTTGATATCTTTTTAAAAAAAACAAAACAAAACAGAAAAGCTTCCATAAGCCCCAGTGTCTCAGTGTTACTTTTTCCTCCTTCACTTTTTTATTTTTCATCTGTCAGGTTGATGGAATTGGTGCACGAAGTGTGTACAAGTGACCAAGGCAGACCTTTCACTTCTCCATTGGCTTCATATATTCCCATTTCCATGGACTTAAGTTTCATTTGAAGTGTCCTTGCCTTCTCTGTTGCTTCCAAAAATCTTGAACTAGATTTTTCCCTTGTCATGTCACAGGCTTCGTCTTGCCTATATGGCATTTTTGTCTTGAGCTACCCTCTGCTGAACTCTCACAGGTATCAGATTCCCTGCCAGGTAGTGGGAGAAGGGTCTTTGAGAGCTCTACCTCTGAGCAGCACCACAGCCTTCTCAGATAACTGTGCTTGTCTGAATTTTACAACCTTAAAATTCATATTCATCTCATGCATTTTTTTTCCCTGGACTCTTACCTCTTGAGTTCCATATTTATCTGGTCCTGACTGACTCTGCCTGTCATTACCTTATGGTTTGTCTTTTGTCTTTGGTCTCATTCTCTACTTTCAGCTGTCTGTTATTTTCCAGGGGTTTTCTTTCATCCGAACTTGAATAGATACTGATTTTTGCTTTTCCACATTTAACCTTCTGATTGGGCCCTCTTGATATATTTGTCCTCCCAGAATTTTTGGCCTCTGGTTAGTCTTCCATTATCACTTTTCTTCCCCGTTTGACACTTTTCCAAGCTTATGCTTATCTGTTTGTGCATTCAGGCTTCCTATCTCAACCTTCCATGTAGAGGATTAGTATAGATTTTTCTAGAAGTTCATTCTTCCATAGGAAGAAAATACCCCTTTGCATGTCACCTTTAAGACAGCCTAAGGCAGTCTGTGATACAATAGCTGAGATATATCACTGCTTTGATGTCCACCAAGAATGAGTTTGAATAACAAAATGCTTCTGAGAGCCTCACTCCAGTGGATGAATTTACAAAGCTTGATGATTTAAATAGGCACTTGGTCTAGTGAACATTGCTGTAACATAAACAGTAGTCTTACTCTTGGCCATTAACTTTTCATCCTGAAGTACTTTACAAACAACCAATTAATCTGGTGACATGGCACTTCTCTGTGAAATGATATTACTGCCACTGTACAGAGGCAACACAAGTTGATTCTGTGCCATGATGTTTACAGTACTGAATACCTTACAGTCTCCTTTTCTTTCATCTTTATTAGCATGTGTGTTAGCTGATGGTGAAATGAAGTTATGGAAAACAACATCAACTTACCAGTGTAGTATTTCTGCACCACTGTTTAGGACAGGAAATTCATGATGCACACAGACAGACCTGAGCTAACTTTAGACTGGGGAGCTTAGAAATCAGTGGCCGTAAAGCTGCAGTGTCTTAAACTTGAGCACATGTTAGCCACCTGTGTAAGTAAGTAACCTGACTTCTAAGCAGGCTTAGATAGCTTCTACAAAAGGCTCTGCTGTGATCCCTCAGTGCTGTTTTACCCAAGAAACCTAAATTAAAGTTAGAATGCCATGGCTTCATGTGCCACAATCAGACCTTTTATTAAAGCTAGAAATAACCATAATTTCTCATACAGTAAGTGGGCTTAAAAATACCTCACTGTCCTTTTGGGGGGACATATTTTGTGTGTCTATCTTCATATTTCCTTGCTTTCACTCTGCATGAAGAGTATCTTTTTCTTCCTGTACCTCAGTTCCTCTGTGTACCTGTATCTGTGCACCTCTTTGTACCTTGAAGCTTCAGAGTCATGCAGGACTACAGTTAACTGTGGCATAACTCCATTGCATTAGCCTAGCTAGCATTCATCAACACTGACCCTTCATCTAATGACTCCATCTGCCTCAGCTTCTCTGTTGACCTAGCAGGAAATGCATGGAGGAGGGTTAGAAGTCACTCACTAGAGGTCAGCAGAACAAAGGTGTGTTCTGCATAAACTTCAGTGGTCTAGACTTAAAGACTGGCAATTGGAAAGCAAAAGATTAGATAACCATACTGCTTGTTTGGCTCCAGCTGTTCAATTAAAAATCACAGTAATACAGATACTATTGTCCTGCAAGTAGAGAAACCAAAACCAATAGTGATAAAGCTGAAAGAGCGTGGATATGAGCACAGACATAAATGCCCAATCAGTCCTATGGTCACTGTGAAGTAACTTTTGTGTTAATACTTGACAAATATCACATTGAAATCCTAATAATGGTAAAAAATCAACTGCATATCTTTTTGGCAATCTTGGTCCATAGGTGGTTCTTCAGGAAGTAGAATCTAGGATGCACTCGGCTGGATACTAAACATCAGTTGGTTTAACCGAATCCTCAGCTGAGTGGTCATAGATTAATGAAACAGAGTTGGAAGGGACCTTGAAAATTCATCTGTTCCAAACTATTATGGGAAAGGGAGCATAGATGAGATTATCTAGCACTCTGTCCAATTGCATCTTGAAAACCTCCAGTCATGGGGACTTTACCACATCTTTGGGGAGGTTGATCCAGTGATTGATTGTTCTCACTGTAAAACATTTCTTTCTCATATCAGGATGAACACATCTTTTGTTTGTATTTAATGTCTGATTCTGGTAAACTTTAAGGATTATAAATGGATCTCTAGACATGTTCTTTTCTTCTTCTGAATATCTTTATTCCTGTGCAGATTCTTTCTCTCTCTCTTTTTTTTTCTTTTTTTTTTTTTTTTTTTTTTCATATCCCGGGACTAAGAAATCCTTCAAAAGACAAAAAGTTCCTTAAACCTTTACCAAACTCCTGGATGGTCAGAAGCTGCATTATTTTTTTTTCCCTTCCCTTCTCTTCTTCCTCCTTCCCTCTCTCCCCCATGATAGCAAAGATCATGAACAGCATATAACTGAACTGAGTGAAAGTGGAACAGTTTCAGAAGGGTTCTTTTGGAACTGAGTGATCTGCAAACATTCCCTTGATCCTGAACCTGGTGCCTTTATACAGGACTTTAAATTCTTGGATGTTTTGTTATGTTGTTTGTCTATGGTTCTTGCAGTACTCACCAGTAACAGTGAAAATTTTGACCATCACCTTTACATTGTGCCTCTAACTTTACACTTTTCACAGTGAGAACACACTAATTATGTTTTTCTAATATGGCTTTCATATCTTCTCCAGTGAAGCTGTTCCAAAGCTGCCATCCTCTGTAGAAGTGGCATGGAAGTGATGACATGGCAGGGAGACAGGCATTAAAAATAGCATGACCCAGGATCATTCCCCTTCTCCTATGGCATCTGAGCTTGAAAAATTGTCTGGGTTACTTGCAGTGCATAGGCTTCAGTATAAAACGGAGTTGTGCTCTTTAACTGAGCTCTGCTTAGAGGACAAAGCAAAAGAAAGTGTTGCTTGTGTGATTGAGACCAATGCAGCAAGTTGGAAAATCTGGTAAAACTGTTCTTGTATCTGGAGTTGCTCTCAATCCCTTGATAATATATTCTTTTCCTCTCTGTACATGTAGCTAAATGTATTTAGGAAAGAATATCTGTCATCAGTTTGCACTTTTATCTGAACATTTTGGTGGCACTTTAACCCTGATAACGAAGCAGTTTCCAATAGCAGACCTGCAAGATTGTCATAGACATTTATTTGGTGCATTTTGTTTCTCAGTGTTTGAAGCAATGCGTAGTGTTTCTTTTTGCTTTCAGTCTGAGCCACAAAAAAACTACTAAAAAACCAACCGACCATGCTCTAGAAAATGCTCTAGAAAATAATTAATGTCTGTGAAGGAAGACACATCACAGAAAAGCACTGTTTGGGTTCCAATTGAAGCAGCCAGTGGCTTAAAAGCATAGAGAAGCCTTCCAAGACCTACAGTGTCGCTTCAAAGCCTCAGTTGAAGCTGTCATATACAGTAAAATGTACATAATTTCTCCTCTGTTTTTATCAGAAATTACTAGATTACATTATGAATGTCAGAAGTCCCAGGTTATTAATACAGTGCAGGAAAACTGGATAAGAGCCTGCAGAAGCCTCTGTCTTCTTCCACAGTCATCAAATGACCTCACTGTGGTTTTGACTCTGCTGGTGTTCACAGGAACACAGATTCCCAAGATTTCTCTTGGAGGATGGTTGTCCTGCAATTAAAGTATCTACATATCTTTCAGGGTCTCAGTCTTCATGGTTCAAGCCAATTTTGGTAAACTTGCCACTTTTCCTTCTTTTTTTTTAAAAAAAAGAAAAAGGAAGGGAAGAAAGCTATGTTCCTGGAATATACTATGACTTCATGTTGGCATGAGGTCCCAACATGTACATGGAATGGAAGAGCAGCAAGAAAAATGGCTTTTGCAGCTTGGGTGGTATTTTCTACATGAGAAACATCACTCTTTTTTAACTGCCAAGTTATCGCACTCAGGCTCTAAATCTGTGGTTTGCATATAGAAAAGAGGTAAGAATTGCATGTGTGCGAACTTGTGTTCCTGCCTTCATCCTGCCTGATCAACATGTATGCCTGAGTATGTGAATAGGCATGCAATCACATGCTTTTGTCCTGGGATACATGAGCACATGCTCATGCTCTTCATCATGGATCTGCAAGCTTCCTAGCTTGATGCTCTGCATGCACGTCATTGTACAAACCCACAATCACATCCAACTCTCTCTTCTTCTAAACAGTGGGAACAAACACATTTTATTTTGAGCAGAAATCATGTATCTGGGACCTTAAACATACTCTGAGGGGGTTTTTTTTCTGTTTTTAAAATCCTTACTCAGCTGCTGTGTTGTAAAATGTGTCTCTGTGAGAATCTCCTGACTGTGAAATATGAGGATTTTTTTTTTTTTTTTTTTTTCTGGTCAGCAGTGGGATTTTGTGACCTCCAGTTGATATCTGTACAGTACATCTTGTATGTGAGACAGTACAATGCCTTCAGGAAATGCATTCTTTTGCAGTGGGCCATATGGGTAGCTTTGCATTTTTATGATGAAGATGGGAAGATAAGGTTTGTTGCTTGCTCTTTTTGCTTTCTTAAAACTCCTTTATTGCATTTTTCTCCCTGCACGAAGTTGAGGCATCCTAAAAGCATGCCTGAGAGAAAGCAGAGTTTAGCCCCTTAATCAGCAATTGCAACAGACTGCTAGATTTTTTTGTGATGTGGCTCCCCTGTTTAGAAAGACTAGTTTTTCAGTCTTGGCTATTGTTAAAAAAATTAATAGCAAACATACCAGCCTAACCTCAACAGGTAGGGATTTGGAGACTGAAGTAGTTTTGAACCATATCTAAACTAAAACAAATATAAAAAAACCCAAATAGTATTCTATCCAAGTGCATGTAGGCACTTGTCCTGTGTTTCTGACATGCGGACATCTTAGGATATCAACATGAAAATTTTAGGCTTCTATTGCTTTAGATAAAGGAGTAACTTGGCTACTTACTTCTTCCTACTCAAACGAATCCAGGTGCTGGAGGGAGAAAAATGTTCCTGTGCTAAGCCATTACGTTTCAATATGAAATAGGGAGCTTATGTGGAAACTTGGACAGCCTTCCTCAAACTCAGGGGAAGTAATTAGTACTGTAACAGTGCAGAAGGCTGTTTCTGGCCTGTATCTTACAGATATTACCAACTGTTGCTTAAAGATAGGCAAAAGGACTACTCCATAGCAGGTGATATAGAGAGGACCATGCTATACCAACTTTGAGAGGAAAAAAATGCGAGACCTTTATTGCTGCTTCTAAAGTCTTCTTACCTAACAACCATCTGCCCACCTTAAGCACACACCTGTGGAAGTTGGAGACCATTTTGTTCTTTGATCATTATTTCAGCCCCATGTCATCCTCCTTTCTTCAAATACATTCTTCACGGAGGAACTGCTGCCCTCAAATTAACAGTTGGTCTCAGTCTCCCACTTAAAGTTGACTGTGAATAAAACCTGAATAAAAACCTTCTTTATTTCTGTGTCTTTGCTCTCCCATCCATGTCCCAAATGGTATTTTGCTATCTTTCTCCTTACAGGAGCAGTGCTTCAATCTATCTTAGCTACCTGGAAAAATGAGCTTTCTATGGCTGCATTTTTTTTTTCCTTTTTCGCCTCCTCCTCCCCCCCCCCCCCTCCCCATTTTATAAAGGAAATCTTTTCAAACCATTCATGTAGTGAACACAGAAAACCAGAACTCATAGTTCTCTAGGACATCCCTGTTTTCCTCATTGAAAGATTTTATTACAGTTGATAATCCAGGATATTTCTCAAGACATATTCAAAAGTTACTTGTACAGCCAAATACAACGTTCCTCTCTATGTTTTCTTTAACCCCTCCCTGGTTCCATTGTACCTTCTTTTCCCTCTGACTGCGGTGGGGCCCTGTATTTCAGACCTTGCATTGGCAGCAACTTCAACAGAAATCAATATTAAATTGGTACAGAGACAGCAAGGTTAGAAAGTCCTGTTACAGTAGCAAAGTGTAGCAGTTTAACAACTGTTGTGCCAAGAGGGACCAAATAATCATTTCAGCTGGAATCTCATCTCTAATGGAAGCCAATGTGTGCTCCCCTGTATTCCTTGCACAAGTAACTTGCCAGTTACAAGGGTAACTGTCCCTGTTCTCAACTTCTGATCAGCTTACATCTTGGAGAATAATGACTTTGGCAAGGAAAATAGAAAAGCGTTATGCTGAGAAAAGGATGAGCTAAACTTCATGGTGTTACATCCTCTTCATCCTATACAAATCACACAGTTTAAGATTCCCATATTTCATACTTATTGGTAGAGAGAGTGTTTCTTGTCCTTTGTCCTGGAGCCATTCAACATAGTTCCAGTCTAAGGAAAACATTTCCCTTTTTTACTTTTTTTTTTTTTTCTCCCAAGTTAAGAGAGGTGGTGGAGAGGTCATATGCTTCCTGACTCCTGTCAGAGGTTAGTTTAGATCCTGAAGGTTACAAATACAGTTTTTCATAGGCTTTTATTCTAGTTACAGTGTCTGTCTCGCATATCTAGATATTCTTTTTCACTCTATACCCATAGTGAATGCAGGATTTCTTTGGCCCTGGAAATACTTGTCTGTGGTGGAGATCACAGTTTGTACCAAGCACAGTGGAGGAGCCTACCTGCTGTTTCTGAGAGAAGAAACTACATCATTACTAAGTGAAACAATGGTATTCAGAAGACTAGTACCAGAGTGCTTAGATTTGTTCAAAAGCAAAGTTGAGGAAGAGACTGTATCTTTCTCAGAACATTGAATAGGGATTATGATCAGTCTGGAAAATGAGAGGAATCACCTGAACAGGTTAAAAGGAAAGCCACTGGGTTCAAGTGGTGTCGATGGGAACAAATCATGGCATCATAAAAATTAGTGGGAATTGTACCTGGTAGTTTTGTCTTAATGGCTGTAGTCAATTCTGAGTCAAGTTCTTGGCTCATTTACAACTTGCATCCCATTGGAGGCCAAGGGCACCTTTGAAATACTAAGAAAATCCTGCTGAAGGCAGACATGTTTGTTCTTCTATGAGCAAAGAATTTGGCCAGAGGCATCAAACTTGTAGCTATTTCTTAGCTTTGCGGAAGTGTAGATGTTTTCTGGTTGCCTTAGTCACAAATGCTTACTAGACTGGGAAAAAAACTATATTTGAGCAGGACTTCTACATGTTTTCCCTGCAACATTTGAGAGTCACAGCTATCTAGACCTGATAAACTGCAATCTGGTAATCTACCAGTGAACTGGATCTACCAGTGGATGTTTGCTAAGTTGTAGAAAAAATTCTTGTGGTGAAGCCTGTATCCTGCAGATTCAAGGTTGTGTTACATTTATGCAGAGGCAAGAGACATTTTAGAAGCACTCAAGTACAATGAAATTTGTTGTAGTCTGGTGGGGTTTTTGTTTGTTTGGTGGTTTTTGTTTTGTTTTTCTTTCAGCTCACCGCTTCACCCCAATCTCCTGCCTCTGAAAGAAAAAACAAAACAAAACAAAAACCCCCAACCCTGACTTGACTGCTTGGATTTTGGATCTCCTTTCACATTTAGAAGCTGTAGTGCCTCATGCTAAAAGACTTGCCACTTTCTCTATAACTGAGCAGTCCTACCACACCATTGTACATATTACTGGGTGAAATTCTGTAACCTGTTTCAGTGATGGACAAATTCTGGGTTTTGGGGAAGGACATGAGAAGGCACCTGGGGGGCAAACTTTCTTTGCTGCTCTGCTCAAGTATAGTGGAGATCACAGGATGTGATTATTATTGTCCCTTCTGGCCCCTCCTATGAAAAACAATGAAACAAGGGGGAAAAAAAAGACGTTTTCTGCATTACCTGGTTAATTTAAAGGAAACTGCTGTTCCAAAAATGGAGCTCATCTTGAAGGTAGGATGCTTAGGTTCTGTTTGTAGCTCTACAAATCCTGCTCTGTATAGCTGTAGTTTTCTGATTTCTAATTCTGTTTCTTTATCTGTGAAATAGGGGAAAGAGGACTTCTTTAAGCCATGAACTGAGACTAAATTCACTGATGCTAGTAAAACATTTACTGATCCTTAGGTAAGGAGGGTCAAGTGGAAAGCTTGGTCACGAATTTGAGTGGTTATCAAGTATGATTTGATAAAGTGTCTTTGGCTGTTAAGAGACATCTCCTGGCCTTTTGTAGATGGGAGTCAGAAAAAAAAATAATTATACTGTGCAGTGACATCTCTGTTTCCACCTCTATGAGAGATAGCGAATGAGAAGTTATTAGGTGAGATTCTGCAGTTTGTGCTCTGCAAGAGGTCAGGTTTGGTGGTCATAATGATTCATTCTGACCTTTGTCTTACAGGAATATCTTCCCATCGGGTGCTGGAGAATGTGGGTTGTGCATTTATCCATAAAGCATGAAGCTTAGAGCTGAGTTAGTGTATGAACCAAATCATATCCTGCACATTAATGAGGACAACACTTGCAGGGGGCCTTTAGACTAGACTTGAGGAGGGAGAATGGGATTTTACAGGGGGGTCTAATCCAGAAGGAGGAAGTACGGCCATTTTCCTGTGCCTGGCTTTTTTCTCTGCCATCTGTATTATAGTGTTTAGATTCTTGGAATGGAGGACCTCATGGCATAAACCCTTGTGTGTGTAGATATTGTAACCAGTAACTAGCAGTGCTAGTCTGGTATGGTGAACTTAGTGCCTACTACTTCGTATGAATTTTATCATCCCATTATCCACTTATTCACTGTGATACCACTCTGGGTGGTCCAGTATTAGCAGTGTTTTGGGGAGGCATTGCTGTGACTACGTGATCATAATCAATGGGTTCAAAGGCAAACTCATCCCTCTGAGGTGAAGAATGGCTGTAACTGAGAACGCAGAGCAAGCATAGGAGAATATATTTAAGGTCAGATAATTTCTGACACTTTGTCTGGGCTTGATGCCTGTCCATAGAAGATGTTGCCAATGAAGATTTGACTATTATACTTTGTAGCTAAGCTCCAATGAGGAGCAAAAGGAGAAGCTGCCATTGCTCCAAGGAACTTTCAGTATAAACAAGCTGAAGAACTGATACAGGAGAATTTGTGGGAACAATACTAGTTTAAGAAGCAAAAGCAGGGCTGGAGTTGTCTTTCATGCAAGAGATGTTAACACTGTTTTACTGCTTGGGGCGGGGAGGGAAGGTCTAGTGTTTCATGAGCCTCATTCAAGTGGGATTTCAGGCTGGACAAGGCATTATTGTGAGTTCCTCAAACATTTGCTAAGACGACTGTCCTGGTGTATAACTGTTCCAACACACTGCTTTAGTGGAATGGAGGATTTATCTCCAACATAAATACTTGTTAGCTTCCAGTTTCCTGGGGAAAATGTTTTTCATTCAGTACCGAATTGCAATTTACCCCTAAGTTCAGTAGGAAGGTGGAAGTGAATATTGTGCCAGTCTCAATTCCCAGGGCTGAAGGCAGATATGCCACAAATGGGTCCCTACCAGATCTCCTCAAACATACAGCCCTCTGACTGTGAAAGCCAGGAACAAAAGAACCCTGAGTAGTCTTGCTCTGGAATGTGCAGCAGGGCAATGGCATGCAAACAAGCATATCGTCATCCAGGGATAGACTCAAGATATAATGTTGCCTCTGCTCTCTCCACATGCTCTTTTGAAAGACCAATGTCCTCTCATCAGGCAAAGATGGTGGTCAGGGATGACATGATACAGGAAAGCAGTGAGGCTTTCTGCTTGGCTTTGAAGCTGTATCTGTTCTGGTGGTGACATTATGTACTTGCTCTGTGCTTGCCTTATAGTCTTAGGATGTCTGCAGCAATGAGCTTTTGAATTGTCTCGGTACCTGTCAGTGGTGGTCAATCCAGAATTTCAGTGGTTAGCGTGAAAGTGTATGATACCGAAAGGCAATGAACTGCTGTAATACTTCAACCTCCACTCCTGTAGAAGAATCCACCAGAGGTCTGTGTGTGGGATGCCTTGTGTAGGGTGGCTAGAAAGTAATTAAATAAGGAATATTTCCATTTGAAAACTTAGAGAAATACAAGTAAGGGTGCCAGATGTTGTTTCTGCTAACACTTGCTGAACAACAGTGAATCCAACTGCAGTTTTCTTAACAACATCTGCAAACTGCATTTTCAGAAGTGAAAGTGTCCTGGGCTACTATAGTTGTTCTAGCACATATAATCTAACTGAGAGGAAAAATGTTCTGGTTTACCCAGTCATTGCATGGGCCTCTGGTGCACCTATCTTTGCCTGTGTCTCTACTCATGTACCATCATATAGTGCTGGTTTGGGGCAGCTTACTCTATTTGCTTTTCTCCTCTGCAAAAATCTCAGTTCATAAAACAAGCTGAAGAATGTTAACAAGGGATGCTTCTCTGACAGCTGTGTGATATGATGCTATCTTGCATGTGAGGAATATGCATGGAGTCCTCCAAAGTTTGTGTAGACACAATCCATGTGCCTTGTGAAGACTCAGGAGAATTATGCTGTAAGCCTCAATTTCCAGGAAAAACAGTATCTGAAGTCCAGGCTTAACTTCTGCCTTGCTGGCCTTATGTTTGCCTTGTGGCTTTCATCCTCATAATAGCTAAAGGAGATCTTAACTGGAAGTTTTGGTCTGTCGTTATTAAGCAATTCCAGAGTAGAGCTAAAGGAGCCGTAGCCTGAGAAGAGAGGGTGGAAAATAGTATCCAACAAGTATGGCAAAACACATTTTGGTTATAACAGAATGTGTTTATTTTCTAATTGGGCCAGAATACCAATAGATGTGTTCTTGGCTGTCCTCTGTTCAAACCCAGACAAACATGGCACTAACCAGAAAACTCTGATAGTTGTCCCATGTACTATATAAAAGTGCTTTCAAGTCACTCTTCTGTTCACTTTGCATGAATCCAGGAATTGCAAAATCTTTCCCTGCAATCTTACAGAAAGTTGGGGTTGGATGGTCCAGGATTAGTTGTTTAGGGAGCTGGAGAGAAGTGCAAGTGTCTTTGGCACATGCATGTAGGATGTATATTACAATACTGCTGGTCACAGGAATTTCTGTGGGTAAATAAGATTTCTGTCTCAAGGGCTGTCCATATGGCCCCTTTCACCAGCACTAATTTCACTTAGATTAACTGCGCAGCATGAATGTGGGTCAAAGCCTGAATTGTTGGGAGAATAAGTTCCTGCTTGGAAACTGCTTCCCACAGAAGTACTTGTTGGCAGCTGAGATCATAGTGGTCACACTCCTCACAATAACCCACTTTTTGAAATGTATTTAGAGAGGGGTCTTGGCAGTCTGCTTGCTGCTTTTTCGTACAAAGTACAGGCCTTGGTTAATAATCCCACTCGGCATGTCAAGGCATTTGCTGCTGGGCCATCATCTTCTCTGACTTTATGTAGCACAAGGCAAGGCATCTGCATTTGGACCAGCAATACTAACCACTTTGGGTAGCGTTTTTCCCCTCACTCTTTAGCAAGAAGAGAGGAATTACTCTTTGAAGTACTGCATTATTTATTATAGAAAAAACTGCTGGGTTGTTTCTGTGAACACTATGCCCTGACTGCAAGTGGTGAAAGGAGATGGAGAGACCCAAGGGGAAGAAGGGAAGGAACAGATCTCATGGTGTCCCTGGCTCACATGTCTGTGGTTCCAGTGAAAATCGCTTCTTGCTTTTCTTTCTCCTTTGCCTAGTCTACTGGTGGCAAAGGCCCTGCAGTGCAGTCAGTCATTCCTAAATCTGCAGCTAGTTTGCTTGTCTCCTTGTCAGGATGCCTTATAGGGGAAATACAAAACTTAGCCATAAATGGCCTGCTTCATAAAATGGATCAAAGTTACCATGTGAATAAACTTTTGGGGGTTATTTTTTGTTTGTTTTGTTTAAGTCCGAAGTGATCTTCAGAGCCCAGTTCCTTATAATATATTCTTAAGTTTTTCCCAAATTCACTCATACTATTCACAAAGAGAAATGCTTTTGACTCAGACCTGGAGGTGCTTTAAGCACAGGCTACCCTAAGCAGTTAGAAGGATAGGTTAGAGGCTAGAACCTGCCCACACTGTAGTGAATACAGAGGTAAGATTATTTCGGTGCCACTAGCCCTCCCGTGTTTGTCTCTTTCCTTCCCCTCTGGATAGACAAATTTTTGACAGTTGACTGAAAAATGGGTGTAAGTCATCACAACACAGAAAACTGTGTCCCTTTAGATGCTGATGGTGGACTATGATGACTCAGTAACATAGGCATAGTTTTGATGTGAAGATGCTGACAGCTTGGTTAGCATAGGAGGTTTGCATGCCTGTTTCTGGGGCTAATACTGCAGTACAGAAATAGGGGAGAGAGTGAAACTTTATTCACCGGAGCTAAGGGCCTTGTGGACAAAGAACGCAAGGCAGGTGTTCACTTCTTGCCTCTGCTACCAACTTGGGTTTGGGCAGCTCTCACAATCACATTCTGCTTGCATGTACAGTGCCCCCCTCCTCCACCTTTGTAAATTAAAAAAACTGAGTATTTATCAAGTAGCTTAAAACTAAAGTGGACAGAGCAAAGGTGGATGGATGCAGTTTTGAGAAGATGGTGAATCCCTCACCTTTTTCCTGGCCTCATGGTCTTGTGACATTGTGAAGCCTCCTCCCATCCTCTACCCCCTTCCATTTGGTGACACAAGGCAGGGTGTCCACAATGGAAGTGCACAGGCTCCAATGTGCTTTGGCATCCTACCTTCGAAGTAGTGCAGGCACAGAAGTCAACATACCTGAGGAAGTTTTGTTTACTTATTTTAGTACATGCAGAAATGATGATAGCTGCTTGTGCTGCATGCTGTCACACTTGTGAAGGGATTCCTGCCAGTTGTGAGAAATTGGGTACAGAGAGTTTTTCTAAAAATCTGAATGGTCTGCATGGCCTAGAAGATGAGTGGTCTTATAAAATAATGTATTTCCTATGCATGGTTGTAAAACACTTTGGGATCATTAAAGAACAAATATTTGGGGGCTAGTGTTGTTTCACTTTCTGTATGAGAGTACACTTTTTTTTAAAGCCTTCTACTGCTGTTTTGAGACCACCATACTAGGAACTTTCTTCAGTATTTTCCCATCTCTTTCTCCTTATGAATGCAGGAAGCACAAAATATTCTTCTGGCATTTGAGCTGCAGTTATTTTGAGTGACTCCAAACAGAGAGAAATGTGTTTCTGCGGTAGTTGCTGCAGAGAAAGAATTTTGCTGAAATGTCTCTCCCCCACCGCCCTTTGGTGGCTGCAGAAAAGAAGCCAGTGTTTGAGGCCTCAGCTCTGCGCATCTGCTGGATCAGTTTAGGCCAATTTCCCCCCCCTCCCCCTTCCCCTCTTTCCATTAGCAAACTAGATATAAAACAGAAGCCATTGCATAAATAGGAAAAATGTGTAGCAGAGGAAGCCCTTGTGATTAGGGAGCTGTTAACCAGTTATTTCGTGTCCAGCTTTCAGTGTATTTATAAAAATGATGCTATTCAGTGACATGTCAAATTACTATAAATGGCATTGGCTCAGTTGCTTTCTCATGGAAGCCAACTTGCACTTTATTTTTAACTTGGGTCCACTAATTATTTTTTAAGTTAGTGTAGTATTTGTTAAAGATGCTAAAGTGGCGGGCAAAGTGTGGCCAATATACATCAAATTTACTCACACCCTGTCTTGCCAGGGCACTCCAGAGTCCTGTGGAAGCATGTTGGGAGAGAGCAACTCGGTTAGTGTCTGTCCATTCATTTCTTGGCTATTCTGGGGAGATGTCTGATTGATGTGATTAGTGGCAGCTGCAGTGTTTGGTTTTGTGATGTGGAAGCTTTTCCATTAGGAACTGGCCCAAGACCCAGTAAACTCCTTCTCTCCTTTTTTTTTCCATTGATCACCAGCAGCCATCACATCATTACATGCATTTATAATGTCCTTGTTGAGACTTCACTGTGTGCACATGGTTTAAATCAATGGCTTCCCAAATAGGGGGAGCAAAAGCACCAGTACTCCCTACCTGCCCCCAACAATGTGCTTGTAAACTTCAGAGACAGGGAGAATGAAAAATACAGCTCACAGAAAAGTGCCAGGGAGTTCTGAGTCTACAGTTAACACTATGCTTTGGACAAAGAGGTGAGTCTTGCTTCATGGTCTAAATGCAGTGAGGCTTAGGCTTCCATACATTTCTTCTGGAACAAATTTCACAGAACAGAAAATGTTCCGTGTGGCGTTGTGGCAGATTCTCAAAGCTGTCCTTGTCATATCAAGGCATCTGGCAAGTCTAGTCCACTCGAATGGTGGCTAATAACTGACACCTAGAAGTGGGGAAGGAGACCATTGCCAGCCTGGAGCACAGGTCTTATCTCCCTTGCTTTATTTAGGGGGTAGCTCTCATCACACTTGCTGGAGTTTCCATATAGTCTTCAGGGCTATCGCTCTTAGTAAATGAGATACCTCTGGGACTAAAGCATTGTACAAAACTGTCTTAGAGAGCTCTGGCCTGGGTTGCAACTTGGAGATGAGAATCTTACGCAAGTGCTAGGGAGCCAATTCCATGCCACTTCAATCCCAAACGGCAAGCATTCATTCCAACAGCACAATCTTCTGGTTTCCAGTTATATTCCCTCAAGGATCAATACCTGTACAGTAGCTCTACTGTGCATAAAATGGCAACACTTGAAATCTAGATTGAACTGACCACTCAACAAAATATTGGCCAGCACAGTGTTTTTGCACTGGGACAAATAGAGTATACAGGGTTGGCATAACTTTCTCTTCTTTGTTTTCTCTCATTCTGAGAGATCCAATGCATCACAGAAAATGTCACTTTCACAGCATTCAGCCTGTCCTTGGTAGCCATCCAGTTTGTGTGTCTTGAGACATCCTTCTTCATAATATTTACATTTAATATTCTGATTGGAATGGAGAAGACAACATTTGTTTGTACATTGCTGGGGTGAGAAATAGTTTTTAATCATACCACAGGACAGCCTATTTGCTAACAGGCTGTTTTCTAGTCTGGAAATTTTATAACCTACTTAATAAAAAGAAGTGTCTCTTGGCTGAGATTTAATAGCAGATGCATTTGTGAAGTCTCCTCTGATTATTCAAGTATTGCTATTTAAGTAGGTGAAATATAATTAAGAATAATTGAAATTAATTAATTTTGACTTATCTTTAGTTTTCCTGCTACCGTAGTTGACAGCTGAATTTAGTCCTCAACAACCATCTAACCAGTAAATGGTTTTGCCTTGTCCATGTCTCAATTTTGTCATCTGCTGGATGAAGGGATGATTATGTTGCATTGAAATTCTGTTTACTAAAGAAATTAAATTATTTTTGTGATTCAGTACCCTTTCCTTGCTTGTTGTATTTGTTTGCTTAGTTGCTAATTCCCTTGATTTAGTAACTTTGCAATTGTACACCCTTCCAGTGTGTTCACTTCTTGCATGGACTGGCCCACTAAAAGGCATCCTCTGGTATTTCGGTTAGGTAATGGAAGTATAAGGAAGAGGAAAGAAGATAAAATAAAAAGTCAGACCTTACTTGGTTCAGCATCCTGCTTGCAGCCCAGCATGGTTGCGCCGGAATCCTGCTGATGGAATGTCCTGACATTATGGTGTTTATTTCCACCAGAGCCCTGAAATGTAAACAGGACATCGTTGGATGCTAATCCAAGGCACAGGAAATGACTGAGAATCCGGGACTCTTGGGCTATTGGTAGGACACAAGGAAGTAAATTTTACAGGAGGATTGGCATATGGTACCAGCAGTGCACTGGACCACACATCAGAGGCAGTGTTTTCAGAAAAGGTATCTGACGTATGTTTATGGGGAGGAACAAAACATAGCACTAGTGTCAAAAGAAGCGCATCAATATATGCACCAACTTGCAGGATGTTTGGCATGTTAGGGTTCTCTGTGCATCCCATCCTAATGAGATGAAAGATACAAAGAGAGTTTGCCTTGAGCTTGAAATGTATACAGAATAAATGGCAGTTTATCACTGTGGTGTTTGTTTTCCCCTGGGCCTTATAATGCAAGAGTGGATTCAGCTGAGGAACATGAAAGTAGCAGAGAGGAGGCCATGTAGCATTTCTTCTTCCAGCCCTAAAGCCCAGAGGGCATAGATGGGAGGCAGCACAGTCAGGGAAGTGTTGGTTTAAGTGGTTTGATGCTCTAGAAAGCCAGCTGTGCTTCTCTTTGGCAGACCTAAATAAATTAATGGCATGAGGATAGTATTGAACTTCCAGTCATGGCTCCCTCCCCCATGAAATCGAAAGGGGCATGTACAACTTGCATAGGATGATGCCTGCTGTGCTGTGTTTGGGGAAGAGGGAGATGAGCCACGACAAATCTATCGCCATGTGCTGTGGGGCATTTGAGACTCACGTTGTTGGAAAGAGGGTTACACCCCACTCTTATCCTACTAGAAGACCTTGACTCTTCCAAGGAGCAGCTGCGAATGCCTCCTTTGTAGTATTCCTTATAGTCGCAAAGACAGAACCGTGTTGTAATGAATATAAACGGGGTCCTTTATTGAAGTTGCTAAGTGCGTACAGACCCTGTAATTCACGCTGGCTCTCTAGCTTCCAGACAGTCTGACTGCTGCCTGATGTTGCCACACAAGGTCTCCCCCTAAGTCTTGGTCTGGCGTCTGTAGCAAGAAAATGACTGGCTAAAAAGAAAATGAACCGAGTTTTCTGTGCTGTGAGTGTTGTGCACTGGTTTTTTGTTGTAACTCTCCACATACTCTACTGGGTGCATTTTGCAGCAAGGCATAATTTCACAGCAGGTATCTTCTGACTGGTTTTGCTAGCATCTTGCTGGCATGGTTGCCAGTATTGATACCTTTTGAACAAAATGCTCTGAATTGTGCCTCTGCAATGTTGCTTGGGCTGGGTTTCCATCCAGATCTGGAACTGGAAATTTATTACTTGGAACTGGTTTTTAAAGGTGAAACTGACACCGGTTTCTTATTACTTACCAAGTCCTGAGGGCAAAGTTACATTCCTGACGCTGCTGTAGGTGTTAATGATTTAATCAACTCGAGAAGCACAGAGCCCTGAACTCTGCTGTTGGCAGCTAGTAAAGAAGGGAAACTGACTTTCAAATATTTTGGTTTTAAAGTTGGGAGGGGTTTATGGTGTTTACATTAGCAAACTGGAATTTGTGAGACAGACTTACAATTGGAACTAAGAGAATTTGTTGACTACTTAGTTCTTAGAAATCAAATCCATAGTAAAGCCTCAGTAGGCTGCTGAAACTGGTCTTGCCAAGCACGTCAGAAGTTGCAAAACAACAAGAATCTCTGAGTGGGCCTACTGTGGGTGCAGGCCTAAGACTTTCATTTGCTTGGTATGTTTTCTATGCCTCAAAATAATCAGGAAGGATACTATTATGCAGATCCCAAGATTTTTTCTATATTACTTTCATTTGCATGCAAATAGCTCAAAAACCTTGCTCTAAATCTGGAGAGATTCCAGGATGTGGTTTTTTGTTTTGTTTTTAGAATAGGTTCTGTCTTGTATCATGCAGGAAGAAGGCATTGTGAACAAGGACCAGGATTTAAAATCAGAATTAACTGGCATTACTCTGGGCTCTGCCAGTTACTTGCTGTATGATCTTAAGCAGACCATCATTCTCTTCATACCTGTATTGCAATATCCTTGTGTCTTGCCAGGTTGCCATGAGACATAACTTCTTCTGTTTTAAAATTGAATAACTTTTTTGATCTAAGAGCTAGCTGTTTTTCAAGTGACCATTGTACATGTGACAGATGGCTGGAGAGGCAGTAAATGGAAGGTAACAGAATTTAACAGTGATTAATCCCAGGTATTGATGGATAAGGCTCAAAAGCTTATCCTGTAATTATTTATAGAGGTGCTTAAAAGGTGACTTGTTGATCACCATTTATAATTAGCTATACAGAGGACATTTGGTGATAGCATTTTTCAATCTAGGAAAAGTAAGTCAGAGTCGAGGCTCTGGGAATTGAAGCAGGTGAAACAGATTTCTAAAGTGAGAGACAGTTTACTGAGGGTTGTGGTAGATTTTCTGCTGCTGGAAATCTTTAAATCAAATGAGATACCTATTGAAAAGTTATATTCTACTTCAGGCAGGAATTAATTTACAGCAATCCTGTGGCTTGTGCTATGTATGAGGTCAGACTAGCTGATTGGTACAACCCTTTCAGCTTTATAGTTCATAAGACTGTCTATCAGATTTGTAAGTGTAAGTCTCACTGAGGCCAGTGGAAGCCAAATAAACCTGAGGCCAGAATTTTACACTGCTTGCTTTCACATCCTTCATGCTTCCGGCCTGTATTCACTTGTTGCCCAGCTAACATGTGGAAATATCTTAACACTGCACGGCGCCACTTAGCTTGCTATGTTCCAATCTGCAATACCTTCCACATGTGCCTTAAAATTGTGGGATGTTGCTTTTTTGTTTTTCTTGTTTTTTTAAATGGGAATTGAAAAGTGAGAAGGTTTGAGCCAATCTAAAAGGCAGCATATCAGGTTGCAGACAGAGCTGGACACTGCTGCTCTGCTGTCTCTTTGACAATGGTTGATAGAGAGCATTCATTTGTATTTGTATTTATGATTTTTAATTCCCCTCCTCCCCAGCCCCAAGCATTGCACCATTCAAACTTGCTCAGCAAAAGAAGGGATCCTTGACTGTTGAGTTGCTATCCATGCTTCACACACTTGTCCAGCAAGTCAAATGGAGATCCACTGTTACTTTTGCCCCTATACATTTTGGCACAAGTAAACTGGCCCAATGGGTCTTGTTTATTGTCTCCTACTGTTGTGCTATACTACCTGCTCAGAGTGGATGAGGCAACTCAGGGGTAAAGTAGAACTCCATATTCATGACCAAACGAGCAGCTAAATGATTGCTGTTGCTGAAAGACCACAGCTGGTAATAGCCTACAGGTATTGAAGTTAGAAAGGATAATCACTTGGCTGTTTGAGTGACTATTCTGAGAAGACAGACTAGATCTTGGTAAGTGTTCATCTCCCTTACTGACACTGTTGGTTAGTCTTTCGAAAGAGTTCAGTATGTCTCATGCAAATTTTTCCATTAAGATTTTCCCATGAAAAGGTCTGTTCTCAGAATTGCCAAATTTTGAAGAAAACATAGAGTTTCCCAAACGTTTCCACATTCTTATGGGAGCTGGATATTTCAAAATTTGTGATAAATCACAACAGAAACACGTATTTATTTGTAACTATTTCCTTCTTCCTTTTTTTTTATGCTGCTGAATGCTGTGCAATCAATGGTGACAGATTTTTCTAAATTCTTTTCTTTATTTATTTCTTTTGGGTTCAGTAGAAGGGGAAAAGATATTGATGAAAGGGAAAATGTCTTTGTTTTTTATTTTCCTTTTTTTAAAAAAAAAAAAAAATCTCAAAAGGCATCTATAGAATTCCCAACACTAAAATAGCTTGCTTCTTTTCCAAATTATTTTTTCTTTTTTTCTTTTTCAAAACAGTCCTTTCTCCTTTTGAGCAATAAGTTGCAGTCTTTTGGAAATTTGCCTTTTGTTTCGCACTGAAATAGAAGCTGGATAGTTTTGTGAAAATCTGCTTTTCATGGCAAGGGTCAAGCTCCCTTTAAGATTAAATTCTAATTATTGAAATTCAGGTGTGTCTTGTACCTGCATGGCAAGTGCAGATTATATGTGTAATCCTTTTCTTGTAAGTGACAGTGGTGAAGAAGGCTAGGCTGGAGGGCAGCCTGATAAGATCAGTGCATTTAGAGAAAGGATTTCCTGCATTTCCTCTAAATAGTAAAATGTTCCTTTTATGGCATGTGGTTGAATGGAAAAAGCGTCAACTAATTGAGGTGTTCTCTTCACTTAATCTCTGTTTTAAATGAATGCCCTGAAAGGCCACATACAATTTGGAGAGGGCAGTCTCACTGTCTTTGCAGGCATCATTTCAGGTAAGCCTTTAGAACTGTGTTGTACCAAACCCTTCTTACTCTTCAGGGACTAATTCCATGAGGCTACAACTTGGACATGGCTGGATAAGATCAGCTACTGCATGTCATAAACCTGGCCCTGAGGGAGGCTGGGCAATTTGGCTGGAAGGAATCTTACTCACAGCATCTCCTGGGTGTAGTCTAACAGGCAAATGTCCTGAAGAGACCAAGCAGCTCCATGGTAAGGCATTGCCTGAAGAGAGAGAACATCCAGCTCGTAGTCCTTGAGAACTACATTGTTTTTCTGGCATTGGGGTGCACGCAGCCCTATTTTAGGATAACCTGAAATGTAGGGATTCCTTTTGTTTTTTCCCCGTCTTTTATGTCTTTAGAGATAAAAATCAAGCTGTTTTGAGGGGAAAGCCCTTCTGATTTTGAAATAGTTATGAAAAAGACATCACCCAAGGGCTCTATCGGAGGCTTATCTGATAGACAATGTATGCATTGTGGGAGGGTGGCAAGTTAGGGCCACGTATACACTCACTTGGCACATGATGTTTTGGTGAACAGGAGAGTGTGTTTGATTTCAGGAGCCCATGGGCAGTGGCTTTATCTGCAGCACTGGTGTGGGAGTTAATGCCCTTTCCTTCAGACCTGGTTGGGAGGAGGTGTGCAATACCCAGTGTGCTTTGGGACAGCCACAGGCAAGAGAACAAAGTTAGAAAGTAATACAGGATGGAGAGTGTGAGGGAGTGAAGATGAGCTGCTTGCTACTAGAAAGCTGTCATTTTAGCATCATGGTGTCTCTAGCCAGGTTTCTATGGAGAGAGTCCCAAGTACATAAATTGTCAGATGTTTGGGGAGCTACTTGCTGCTGAGCAGGAAATCATTCAAATTCCTGATCTTCCACACAACAGCCGAAGTCCTGCCAGAAAGCTTGCACCCAAGCCTCAGGGAACAGGGCTTGACCTCTGCAAGAGTTTTTCTGGGGTTTTGCATACAAAAACTGAATTCAACTACTTTCTAAGCATTTGCCCTGAAAAGCTTCTTAAGGGCAAATACTAGATGGTAGTGGTTAGCAGTCCTGCTGTGGCTGAAATCCCATCCTATTCCCAAAGAAATCAGCAGTCAAACATCCACTGACTTCAGTGCAAGCAGCTGAGGCATACAAAGGGAATAAGTCTGCAAAGCCCTAAACTTCTGGAGAATTCAAATCCAAACCTAAGGGGTTTTTTTTTTTAGTTTGGACCATCTCCAGTTGTGAAGACTTATTCCCAAACAATGAAGTAATGACACTGTGGATTAGCATGTCTAGGGAATGTCTTGGAGCAAGCCAGTGCAATAGCAACGTTCTTACCTTGCCTGGTACAGGAATCAGTAGATGTACAAACCCATTGTGTTTGTCACTGTGACTGCCTGTGTTAACGCAGGGACAGTGTCCATGCTCTGTATGGTACTAGAACTGGGAAACAGTAGTTTGATAAGCATTACCAGTCAAGAGCTTTTCTTTAAGCCTGCCTCTATTTGTTAAATCCTCTGGGGAACCACAGCTTTTAATGTTAATGACAGCTTTGTCATTAGCAGAGTTTGATAAGCGTTACTGTAGTGGTTTCAGCCCAGCTGGTAACAATGGACCACGCAGACGCTCGCTCACTCCTCCCGCTCCCCTCCGGTGGGATGGGGAGGAGAATCAGAAAGGTGAAAAGAAAAGGAAAAACAAACAAACAAACAAAAAAAAACAACCAACACAGAACCTCGAGGGTTGAGATAAGGACAATTTACCTGGAGAACACAAAATGAGAAGTTACAACTACAACAATAGTACTAATAAGAGAATATACGAGTGAGGCACAGTGCAACTGCTCACCACCCAGAACCCAACACTCCACCACTTCCCTCACCGAAAGCAGAGAGAGCCCCCAGCCGCTCCCCATTTATATACTAAGCATGATGTCACATGGTATGGAATAGCTCTTTGGTTAGTTCAGGTCAGCTGTCCCGGCTGTGCCTCCCCTCCCAGGTTCCTGTGAAAATTAACTCTATCCCAGCTGAACCCAGGAAAATTATCAGTCAAGAGCTTTTCTTTGAGGCTGCTTTTATTGGTATTAAATTGTCTGGTGAATTGCAGTTAATGTTAATGACAAAATTGTGTTGTCATTAACATTTGGTTTTGAGAAAGGATGGAGCAGATGCCTAATGCAGTGGAGTAACAATCTGTGAAGACTTTCCTTCTACAAATATGAAGAGTCTTTTTTTGGCTGATTGACACCCAGTCTGTGAATTTTTGTGGTGTGAGAACCTATATTGAGTTTGATTTATGGGAAAATGTACAGTTATTTTTATTTCTAACATACCTCTTAAATGCATGATCTTTGTTCTGTGGCTTGTTCTTGTCTGTCATTAGCAGATGTTGGCTCAAGAGAATTTCCTGCGATACTCTCTCATCGTGCAACCAATCTAGATCTGTACACAGAAGTAAGTCCCTTAAATACGTACAAAGAGTGGGGGCTTTGCTGCTAAGAGGGCTTTTGAGAAATGTAACTCTTTGCTTAAGAAAGGTGCACTCTTTTCAGTGGTGCCCAGTGACAGAACAACAGGCAATGAGCATAAATTGAAGCACAGAGAATTCCATCTGAACACAAGAAACTTTTTCACTCTGGCACAGGTTGCCCAGAGAAGTTGTGACTCCATCCTTGGAAATACTTAAAACCCAAATTGACGTGGTCCTGGGCAACTTGCCCTAGCTGACCTTGCTTGAGCAGGGGGGTTGGATGGACTAGACAGTCTCAAGAGGCCCCTTCCAACCTCAACTGCTGAGATCAATACTGCAGCATTTTCTTAAGAGCTGGCTACCTGCCTGGCCCAGCCTTATCTCAAAAGCTGCAGCAGGGGTCATGAGAATTTATTGTTACATACAGCCTGCAAACCACTTCCTAGTGCTTTCCCTTTCCTCAGCTCCACAAGGTGTGTGGTGTGTGTCTTCTGGCTTTTGACCATGTGAAAGTTTTTGGCCTGTGGCTTCTGGGGTCAGGAAGTTGGCCCTTCCCTGGAAAAGATTCTTGGTAGTACACGTTGCTTCTAAATGTCCTCTTTAATTCCCCTTGCAGACTGAAACTATACCTTTTTCTTAAAGGGAATATTTTTACTCATCATTTCAGACTTCCCTTTTCTTTCTCTTTTCTCTCCCTCTGCCAGTTGCTTAGAACTCGTGTATCATCTTCTTAATGAAAGGTGCATCGTGGCTCACCCCACTGCTACCTGCTTTAAGAGTTGTTCAGTCTGCCTCTTGAAGAAAACCTGTCAGATCTTTCTTGTTATTCTGGGGATTGTTTGTTTTACACTGCAGTGTTTGCAAAGAAAGAAAACTCTCTTTGCAAAGAAAGAAAACTCTCTTGCAAAGAAGAAATCCGTCTTTATAAGTGCATGAAAGAAGCATCATTCCTTGAGAAAGACATATAAATTTTCTTCAGTGAGGGCTGAAGGCAATGTTTTCATTTTTTGTCTTCCCTTCAACCAATTTTTTTTTTTTTTTCCCCTTCCATATATTTCATATAGATTAGCCTTTACTGTCTGGTAAAATAATGTGGACTTGTAACTTTTTCTAAGTTTCAGAGATGGACAGAATAAAACATGTTGTTTGGGATTCTAATGTCCTCTTAACGGGAAAACATGGATTGAAGCATAAAATGGGGCATTGGAGCCTTGTGAGATGGGGCTTTGTGTGTGTAAAGCCATTGTGGGATGTAATACTTGAGAGGACCCTGACCTTTGTCTCACTCAGGCTTTGAGAGGACAAAGATGCTCTAGTAGTTCTGCTGAGCTTGTTTCAAAACTCTCAATTTGCATCCCCACCAACTTTTGGATTTGATGAGTCAAAGACGTTAGTCACCTTTGCAGCTTTGTACAGGTCCTGTCCCCATATAGCGCTTGGGAAACTGCACTAATGAAGGAAGTCATGGCATAGCATGGCCAAGCTAGGAGAGGACTCAGTACAGAGGGGATGTACATACACATTGTTATTCTTTTCTGCACTGGATAAATTCCATTTTCTTTCAGGAGTGTTGGGATCCAGGTGGTATGGAGGGAGAAAAAGAGGTCTGGACCTTTGAGTGGGATTTGTTTAAGGAAAATTTTAGCACTGTGACCCTAGTAGGGCTGTGCATCCAAAATGCTGGTGGAGAGCCATAAAACAAACCAGCATAAAATAAACTGCTGTACATGTTTTCATACTTATGTCCCCAGCTACTTTTGGTGTGTTTATCAAAACATTGTGGGCTTTTGGGTCTGTCTGGTGGTGGGAATGAGAACAAGGAAATGAGATAGATATATATCATATGGACCATAGTAAAGCTTTGTTTTAGGCCCTCTATCTTTAAATCTCCTTACTGAAGTACTTTCTTGGCTGAAAGAAGATAGGAAAAAGGTGTTGCAAAAATCTGTGCTCTCAATGTTCTAATAAAGCCAGTGAAAGCGAATTCCTTCTAACAGATTACTTCTGAAATGGGTTACAAATCCTTTTACTTTTGCTTTATCTAGAGGGGACAGAGAGCTTGAACTGAGGTGGAGTATTTGCAACAATGGCAGTCAGTGGAGTTTGAAAGACAGGGCAGAAGTCTGGACTGAGGCTGTTTCATTATTTTTCAGATAGAGAAGAAAGGAAGACTTGCATCAAAGCTGACTGGTTTTCTCTTTTAGAACTGCACTGGGGGATGTGTGTTTGGTTTTGTGAGCCTGGAAACTTTACTGTGTAGAAACATCTAGCACTGAAAACCGGGGGTATATGACCAAAGCAGTGAAAGAAGCTTAGAATTTTGACTCAGATTCAATAGTTGAGCTTAAAGTATATGTTCTACCAGCCAAACCTGTTATCCATTTTTAACAGGTTTATTCACAAATTACTTGTGGGAGCTTAATTGACCAGCAGAACTGGAGGACATTGTTTTACTATTCACCGACTGTCTGACAGTGCATGGGGTTGTGAATGCATGTGTGTTATTTGTGGATGACTGATGCTGAACAGCTTATGTGTTGTTGACCAGCTCCTGAATGTCAATGGAATTTCCATGGGGCTGTCTCAGAAGTGGTAGGCAGGTGAGAAGCATTTTGTTTGAAGAGCTCCAAAGCTATAGTTAGTTAAGAGAATCTGCAAATAGAAGAAAAGAACATAAAATGATCCTTTGAAACCGACTAAGAGACATGCAGAACACTGGCATATCCCAACAAGTTCTTCAATCAGTGGGAGAAAAAGCTGCATCTGAAGTAACTTTCCCCTGTATGTCTTGTGTTAGTTATCCTCCAGAGTGAGTGTTGCTTATCTACTGCTGCTCTGTGTCGCATTGAAAATCTATAGGTGAGGAGGAACAGTGAGCAAACCACATTGAGGTCTTTGCTGGTGGTGGTGATGGGGGCACAGGATGGAGAGAGCTGAAGATTGTTGCACTGTAGTCCATGATGCACAACTCTGCACTCTGGCACTGGGTGGTAAAGGTGCTCAGGGCCCAGAGAGAAAGAGAAGCTTTGAATTTCTGCACAGCTTGAGAGCAGCTTCTGCTTAGTGGTGTCAGAAGCAATGAGGACTCTGCCCTCACTTTCTTTCTAATTTGAGGTGACCTGTTTGAGCTGTTATAAACAGCATGGAAAAGTATTCCTGGGCAAGGAAGATTTAAGGGGAAGCATGGAAGTGTAGCTGAAGCATAAAACTGCTACTGACATATGGCATATATTGCTTTTCTGAATCTGTAGTCACTTTTACAGAGTTAGGATTAATCTTGAAAACTAAACCTTTTCTGAGTACATCTAGCCTGGCAAGAGGTCTGTGCAATGCTAATCAAGTACATGTATGCTTTCTTTGTTCCACTGTGAAGTATTACCTCCAATTTAGATTTAGCTTTCTGCCTCATTGCATTGCCCACTTCTTGGAGTGAAGAAAACAGTTTTACAGACAAAATGAAAAGCTGTTTTATCTTCAATCTAACCATTCATTTTATATCTCAATTATTGAAAGAAGAAAGTTTCTCTATCGATTGACCCTACTTCTAGCACCATCAGTCTTTCTTTCTGTTTTTAATGATAGAAATTGCATGAGTGAATGCAGTTAAAAAGAGGCGCTCATACTGGCCCCTACTGAAGTTTGGATTTGACTTGGAATACATTCCCCAGGAGTCAGGAAAGGATGATTTTGATGGTCCACTTTGACTTTGCTAAAAGCAGTGCAAAAGGCCTTTGGAGAAAATGAAATATTTTGGGGACTGAGGAAAAAAAAAAAAAAATTCAGGTGCCCACCTGGCAGAATTCCAGTAAGGGACATTTCACCAGAAATGAACTAAGTCTGAGTTCTGTTTGGAAGAGTCAGTCTCTTGTTCTACAAAGTTACATGTTTCCATTGGAATTAATAGGAATCTGTTATACCCATGGAGAGGAAACTGTATAGGGAATGTATGTTGTTCACTCATCAGAGGAATGACAGGCTCTTGTAAAGTCTTTATAACCTAATTCCAATAGTGTGTTCACCCTGAAATTACTGCCTTGATAAGACAAACACAATTTTGAGTAATATCTTTCTGAAGAGAAGGATAAAATGCTTCTCTTTTTCTCTCTTTGCTTTTTTTATTTTTTTCCCTGCTGACTTTTCCTACATAAATGTGATGGGG
>JAVJGG010000055.1:1549443-1579548 GCA_035590195.1 Aviceda cuculoides
GGGTTAAACCACAACAATGATCTATTTCATCTTCAGTCTATGAATTCTTATATTGAATAAAGGCTTCATCTCACACTCCAGCTTCCAAGGCACTCTTTCCTGTGAAATTGCATCACAGTGTTGTACCTACCACCAAAAGAAAGTAAAGAGTCTAACCTGGGATCTGCTGTCTAGATCCATAGCTTGCAGAAAAGGCAGGTCAGACCTGCTCTGTTGGGTAGCACAGACACAACTTGGATTGTAGTCTTGTCCTGAATTCATGGCCCTGAGATTACAGTATATTCTTTGCAAGTCCTAAAAATAACATTTTTTAGCACTTGAATTCTTTCAAGAGTAAAATCTGGGGATTGTAGAGAGTGTTTGAAAAGACTTACTGCTAGATGGTCTTGTCCTCAGTTATGATTGGGTCCTGGGGTGGCATCTGTGGGGATTATGGGATTTTTCCCCCATGTTTGCTTTTATGTAGCGTATTTCCCACAGGCTCTTACAATCACAGCGATTTCAAGATCAACAACGACAAAACCGACCCATCTAGTGACGCTGTGGTAGGGGAATAATTGCATAAATTCCATTATTTCATCAAGCATAAATGTATCCACACTGGATTTGTAGCCACTGCTAAGTGCTGCCTCTATAACAGCATCATTACTGGGGTGTGAACTGGTGTGTCCTGGCCAGATTCCAGCCAGGTGATTACTTTTTGCTGACCTACTGTTTTTACTGCTATTTGTATAGTACTATAAGTCTACTTGGCACTGTACAGTAACTGATTTAAGCAGGTAACTAAGACCCTATGCTTGAGAACCTACAACCTCAGTGCCACAGCTAGGGCTATGGAGTACAATACAACAAAAATAAAACATACTGGTGGAGTATAATACAACAAAAATAAAACATACACACAGTGTGGTGCAGTCTTTACAGCTTGTGTCATGCAGTAGGTGTATCTTCAGAAGTTTTTTTTCTCTTTAATATCTGCATAAAAGAAGAGAGGAGTTCTGCAGTTTGAGGCGTAGGAATTGGCTACTAAAAGCCATTCCAAGTGTAAGCGTTGTCATGAAATAAAGTGAGGATATTGCAATGGAACAGTGAAAAAAAAGTAGAGAATAAAACCAAAGCTGATAGAAAAGAAGGAAAGAGAACTAAGGCTGGAAATGGAAACTGTAATTCTCCCCTGTCTGAAAGATAAGCTTTTTTTTTTTGTTTTGTTAATAGAAGAGGATGGGGTAATCTTTAGTGAGATATATGAATGGAACAAATGTGTTTCATGGTGGGGAAAACAGGAAAATTGATCTTGGTAACAGTCCAGACTTTCTGACTGAGAAGGAAGTGGAGGGTATCTGTAGATGTTACTGAAACCACAGTGCTGCAACACTAGAAAACTTGGAAGTAATAACAGGGAGGGGGCAAGGAAAGAAAGACAGGACTCTAGACTACTGCACTCAAACCAGAAAGGTTGCTTATATTTAGGGGGCACGCAGTCTCGTTGGATCCACCACCATGGTGGTTTGAATTGTTGACAAGCTTGCCTAAGTGTGGAATTGATAAATTAGGATGGGAACCTGTGGTACAATAAGCACTAAGCAAAATGTATTCCTGCCTCCAAAGTTGCTGTTTAATAGGACATCTCTGCCTCCCGTCTAAGACAAGTATCTTGTGTGCTTAGACAGTGAGGAGATGAAGGACATATGTATTCTGGATAAACACTTAAGTTGTGAATTTTACTTGTTTTGTGTGCAATTTAAGCTGCGACGGTCACATTGTCACTCAGAAATGGATGTCACTCAGATGCCAATTTACTTGCATCTAAATGAAATGCAAGATTATAATTAAGACTCAGCTTTTGCTGTCTAGGAGGACAGATTAGTTTTCACCTTGCAAATTTTTGTGTGCAGTCAGAGTTATACTAAACTAATACATTTGTGAAAATAAAATAACTTCTAAGCAGGTAAAAGAATGAATGGATTGTTCGGTCAGCTCAGTCAGGTATAGAAAATTATTAATCTGTACTTGATTATAAGGTGGAAAAAAGGTGTAAAGAAATAACAAATGATTACTAGCCATATTTATTATATTGACGGTAACTTCTTTGTTGTTTGGTTTGACTGTTCTTTTAAAATTGTTTTTCTATGAATACAATTTGGATAAATAAATTGATTGGAGGAACATGAGGAACCTGCTGGTGTTTTTTTTTCTTTTTTCTTTTGGTGTTTGGTTTTTGGTTTTGTTTGTTTTTTTGTTTTGAGGGGAGTTTTTTCCCCTCATTCCGAGGTGAAGATAGAGAAAGTGTTGCAAATTAATCTTTCAGAAGGGAAAGGCCTCTTACAGTTCTTCAGCTTTTTTTTTGGTGTTTATAGGCTGGTGTCAGGTGAGAGGTATTGGATTTGTGGAGATTAACACACTAACATTAGTTGTCATTAGTCATCCAGCACATCCTAAGCATCCTTAAAGTATTAAAAATAAACAGATTTTTGACAGCCACATTGCATTAAGTAGGTTCATGGATATAGTTACACCTGACAGTCTTCAAATAGCCCTTGCCTTTTCTCAGGACATATTTCCTAGGCAAATAAATGAAAAAAAACCCAAAAACTAAAAATTAAAAATTAAATAAAGTATTAATAATATATAATACCATGTATATAGCAGGAGACAATCTTTAGGTCTGTGGAATGCTTTGAAATTCTCAACCATCTCAGCTTTGATGGGATGGTGTGTAAAACAGACCAGAGCTGAGTGCCTGGGCTGGCTTGTAAAGTTCTTATAGATCTGAAACTCAAGTCCCTTGGGATCTACATCCTTGTTTTGATGTGTTATGGGAGGGAAAATCCATGAACTGGCTTCAAAATGCACACTGCGTTTTGAGCTGAGCTTTCTCCTCTGGTGGAACTGTTAAATGTGGGGCACGGCTCACCGGGACTGAACGGCCATCGCTGCACAATGCCCCGCTTGTTTTCCAGGATTTTCTTTCCTACGATCTGTTGATGTAGTTTGGATCTGATGCCTTCCTGTCCAACATAGTAGGCAGGTGCACTCTTCAGGAAGGACCACCCTTCTTCGGGAAAGAAAGGTTTTAACTTTGTGGATTTTAAATAGTTTGTTATTTTATTGCTGTTTTGTGCCCTGGAGCCCAGGAAATTTCTTAGTATAGTGACAAATCCAAACCACAGGATTTGGGTTACTACTGCAGATGCAACAAATGGATTGCTTGCCTACTCCCTTTCCCCATCCCCCATGCTGCAATTGCCTTACGCTGTATATGACATCTGTCAGGTTATGTGACATACATGGAAAATTTCCATGGTAATTGGAACATGCTGTGAAGCTCATAGCTTCACCATCTGTGTACTGGAGAAGCAATATGGTCCAGGGAACTGAGCATAGCATCAGTACAAAGCTCTTTAGCTTTACCCAATATATATATTTTGACAATTTTGAGCATGGTGCTTATTTTCTCCATTTCATCATCGGTAAGTGATGATGAAGGTAGCTATTATAATACCATGAACTTCTGGTGGTTTTGTTATTTAATAGTTGAATAACAGAGATTTAACTTGAATTTAGGAGTGGGGAGTGAGTTGGCTTGCATTCCAAACCATCCAAATTCAGGTTTTCTTTCTACTTCTGTGATAATACTACACATTTGTATGTTTTATTCTGCCATAGATAGAGATACAGATTTACAGGGACATGGAAGTGATTTACTTTATTTTCCTCTCCTGTTAGCATAAACAAGTGTGGACAGTGATTCCGTATCATAATTTTAGTCCCATGCTTCCCACTCACATGAGAGCTGTGGCTACATCCACTGCCATTGTGTGTCTGTTGATGGTCAGTGGAGATTCAGCTCTGGAAGTGAGCGTATCAGTGTTTTTCATTAATGCTTTCTTATGCTGCACACTGATTTTGCAGGACTGCATGAGTTTAGCCAACCCACAGAGTTCTCTTTCTTCTGTTTTTCCAAAGGTGATGATACAAAAGTAATTTTCTCTATTTCAGTTAAAGTTGTGCTTTGGCTGTGGTGAGGGACAGGACAGTCAGGTCAAAACTATGATAATCAGCTCTCTTGCACAGGATAGCTGCTGGCATAGCAGTTGTTTCATGTGTCTTACTCTTTGTGGAATGTTGCTTATTTAGGATATGTTTGCATGAAAATTACAATTTCTGGATGAGAATGAAGAAAAGAGTGAGACTGAAGAAACAATTTAGAACCTCCAATTGAAAGAGGATTCTCGTGTGCAGTTAGCATGGATCCCATCCCATGTGGCTAAACCTTCTGATAAGACTTGGAAAAATTGCATTAGCTTAATTATGTTTGGTCACTGGGCCAAATGGTTCAGAAACGAACATGAACACCCTGTCAGAGGGAGAGGACGTTGTTATAATTAGACCTTGGGCAAAGCTCCAGACTGTGACTCCTGACCTGAGCTGATGGGGCTGGGAAGCAGGAGGGGGATAGCTGTGAGGAGCGGGTGTGTGGTTAGCTGTTGAAATGATGGCAACTTTTTTGTGTTGTGCAAAAGGGTAAAACAGTACAACTGAGAAGAGCTGTGGAAGGAAGTTATGTGTAACAGTGGGATTCTCTCCAGAGAGAGATTTCCCATTGATTCTCACTGGAGGTATATATAGACACAGATAATTGCACATTTCATTTTTACAATCGCTTTCCTTGCAAGAAGTTGAAAGGCAATAGAGCTTTTATTAGAGTAAAAAACCCCACCTTTTGTTATTTTCATAGATTTTTATGACAGCTTTGTTATCCATTACCACTCAGAAAAATGAAAGATGTTCTTTTCTTCATTTTCTTTGTTGCCTTCCCACCCACCCCACACCCCATCCTTTGGAAGCACATTTTACCCAGATTTGGTTCTTGACAAAGAAAAAGTAAAGGAGAGAGAAAGAAAAGGAAAATATTATTAATTTGGAGGCTATTAGAAAATGTTTATTTTGCTTAAAACTATGTCTACCAACAAAAATCAAGGAGTTGTAATTAGTACTTAAATAGCATAAACAGTGCAACTTAGGTAAATGCCCCTCAGCATCCTGTGACTGTCAGGCTTAATCTTAAGAAAGACTGTGCTCCCACTTAGAAATATCATTCAGTGATTCAGTTCTAAAATACCTGTGCTGGATTCCTTTCTAGCTGTCCTTAATTGTTCTTATTTTAAAAGCATCTAGACACCTAACCTATTTACAGTTACAGTGTTGTAGCAATAAAAAAGTGTCATTGTACCCCTCTGTGTCAGTATGAATTTACTGCATGCTGCTTATAGATGGACTTGGAAAATGCCAGCGTTATGAGTTGTGCAATGGAATGATGCTTTGTGAAAGTGAGGCAAAACAAGGTTACTGTTCATGTAAGCTTTGCATGCTTTTGCAGAGTAGTAAAAGCTGAGTAGGTAAGGAACAAATGCCAATTTTGTAACAACACCACAGGAACAAGCACTAGCTTGTGTATTTTTCAACATTATGGATGAAGGCCTAGACTGACCATTCATCTCAGGTGAACCTGCTTGAGATGAAAACTGAGTTATGAAATGTCAGTACAGGACAACCTGTGGTGCCCTAACCAGGGCAGTACTTACCCTGTAGAAAATGTTGACCTTCACATCCATTTGTGTAGTACTCACTTTCTGGTAAGGTACGTCTTTTGGAGGAGTGCTTACCAAAGTCTTGACCTGAGCTCATAAAGGAAGATATTATGGTCCTATCACTTCAATGTCTCAGCCAGTTTTTCCAAGGAGGATTCATTGCCCATGCCCCAGAGAATGCTGGTTCTTTGATGGTTGGTGAGGAAGCCTCTGGCAGTGGGACAGAACTTGGTTACAACTCAGTTGATGCAACGGTAGTTATATTGTATGTGAATCAGGTTTGTCTCATTGATTTGAGTTCCTTCCAAAACAAAGTTTTGTCAAACTAATGGATTCTGACCTCATCCATGACCAGATGACCATAAAGGACGTTGTACTCAGAGTAGTCCCTGAGAAGACGGTCTGTGGAGGACAAGTTCAACTTCTTCTGAGTCTATCTTGTTAAATCTTTTAAGAACCAAATCTCTTAATTCTCCACCACTGAGAGGAAACAGAAGTTGCCATGTACATCATTGTGCTAGATTTGAGGGCATTTTGGTTTTTGCTGATTGAACCAGTGTCAGAGACTGGTTCCAGGGTTAAGTTGACCTTTGGCATCTCCTAGCGAGAATCCAATATTCTTCTGAATGAGCTTTTGAAGCCAGCATCACCCTGCTCTAGTGAGTCCTGCTGAGACATACCACCCCTTGCAGAGTTGACATGGAGAGCAAAGGAAAGTGAGCATGCCAGAAGGCAGTGCTTGGTACCAGCTCACTTTCCTTTCAGCTGCACGAGAGTTGCATCTGATGCCCCTCCAGTGCATAAGGGAAGGTGCTAGGTAAATTAATCCCAGCACAAAGTAGGCCAGGTGATTCCTGCCAAGCACATAGTGCCACAAGGATGTAGGTCTCGGGGGTTTGGGGGTTTTTGTTGTTGTTTGTTGCTTGTTTTTTTTTGTTAAGGAAGCATGCCAATTTCTACACAAAAAGTCCCTGGAGAGCTTCTGACCGTGTGAAATGTGTTAAGTCCCGCTATGCAACTGCTGTCCTAAAGGTGCTTTTCCTAGCACAGCTACTTAGTCTGAGAGCTCAAAGCAGCCTTGTTCTGGCAAGCAAACAGACCAAAGCATTGTGGGGCAGGTTCAGGCAGCAGCTCCTCTGATGACAAAGGTCGGCTGTGTTGCTGCTGATACAGCATCCAGCATCCTGTGGTTCAGTTCACCTGCCACCTCCCTCCCTGCTCCCCTGTCCTGTGCCCAGGGAGCCAGGGTTCACATCAGGCTTTATTTACTCTCTAAGGATACGGCTTATTCTGCAAATTAAGTGAAAAAGTGAAGTCCTTAAAAAAATGTAACACAAATAAGACCCTGAGCTGTCAAACAAGTCTCTTAAAAGGGCAAACTATGCAGCTCTCTGTGGACTGCACAGATCCCTCCTTTCAAACTGCTGGCAGGAGGCTTCCTGTTTGGATGGGCCACTCACAAACGATGTTGTGTGATGAAATCAGTCACTTCCCAGCTCCTCCTTCAGGCCTCCTTTTGCCTCCATTTACACTCCTAATACCAAAGACCCTCAAGCCTGGGTCCTGTCAAGATGGGATCTGGCAGCTAAAATGTAAATCAGAAAGCATGCATTAGCACTGTGCAGTTTCTCCCCTGGATACATAAAGCAGCCCAAACTAGTTATGTGTGTTTGAAAACAGGGTAGACAAAATGGTCCTACTGCGATAGTCCTGGCCATAAAGCGATACATGAGTGTTTGATGGTCTGGCTCCAGAGTGGTGGAAAATTGATTTCTGCTTCACTGTTTCATTGTTTGTTTTATTTTGACCAAATGGAATACCTTTGGAGGATTCTTCCATTTATTCTGGGTAAATTCTCCAGTATATGCTTTTTGCTTCTGATACTTTGGTTCCTTTACTATAGTAGTGAGGGAAAGGCCAATACTGACATTCAATGGTAGCATTCAGCCTTGGCTACTGACCATTACTGATAAATCTACCTGCAAGGAATCCTGCACTGAGTTTGTGAAACCTTTTCAGAAACTTTGGGAGAAGTGATTCTACACTGACATACAAGAACATGTTAATACCATATTAAACCTTAGCTACCTTGTCTAGCTTGAGTGTTTATTTTGCTCTTTTTTGTCTCAGAACCTTCTGTCCTCTTCCAGCTGTTACACCAGTGATAACTATTGTAACTACAGAGAGCTGCACAGATCCAAGAGTCTTGTTTATCATTTAATCTCTGTTGGTTTCTGTTTTGTTGTTTTTTTTTTTTTTCCTTCCTGCAGAACATGATCAGAAGATAGCATCATACACCATGATCATGGCCCCCCGGAAGAGGAATCGTCATGCATTGGGGTTTCTTTGTTGTTTTGGGGGTAGTGACCTCCCTGAAATCAACCTCAAGGACAATAACCCCCTCCAGTTCCTTGAGTTTTCTGTCCCGATCCCACCAGCAGAAGAGCTCAACGCCAGATTCTCTGAACTTGTGGTAAGTTTCTGTTGGCAGATTGATATACTTTAGGGGGTGGGTGAACTCCTTCCTTGAAAGGAGGAGTAAAAGGACTTAAGGGACTTACTAGGGATAGGAAAAAAACTTCGGTTGAAGATTTTGTTTTTCATTCTTTTATGACCAATTCCTTGGTGGGAGAAAGGTGGTAAATGACAGGATGGATGACAGTGGCACTGGGTATAAGTACAACAAAATGCTTAAATACGCTTATATTTATTCTCACAGCACTATGCAATTCTCCAGGTGTAGGATTGGACATATTAGAAGGAACCTCATAAGTTCTCTAGAGAACAAATCCCTGACAGTCAATTTCTTGTTAACAACTTCGGGATAAAATCTGCTGTATCATATAGTACAGTGGGAAATCTTAGGCTTTGAGAGTCTGTAAAATAAGGGCTATACTGTTCTGTTGATCAGTAAGATACTGCTGGTGAGCTGTAAGAATCAGGTATAAGACCATGCAAATTGTGTTTCATCAGCTAGCTGCCTTTGAGCCATGAAATGGTGCTGTTGCAGCAACAGACGTAAACAGGAAGGGAAGAAGTTATTTCAGATGAACTTTGTCTTTTGCTTTTGTGGTAAATGTTGTGGATTCCAGTAGCAGGCACTTGCTATTCATGCCTGGCATCAAATGACTTGGCTGTCTTTGCCCTCTTGTTCAGCCTGCATGAAAAACACAGGCAGAGGTCATAGGGCTGTGCTGTTTTCCAGTCTGCATTGTAAAGGTTATGCCCATTTGATGCAATTGACAAGCTATCTCATTACCACTGAGATCGGAGGTTATCACATTACAAGTGAGGTATCTGTAAATGTGTATATGCCTGAGTGGTGCTACTGAGATGAGGAAGAGAACAGAAAATATTGGATCTCAGAATTAGAGGAATTTCCCAGTTATCCTTCTACATTACACTTATAACATTAGCCCAGTAAGTTCTTGTCCATTACCATGGCTTCAAAGTGCTATAGCAATGAAAATAACCATATAATTTGGGTATGTAAGTGGAGGTTAACATACAGGCAACTATAGTATGTCATACCAAATATAGGGATAGCTATAGTTTATCAGATCAGTGGTCTGAAAACCTAGCCCAGGCTCCTATTTCAAGATGGGGTCCAAAGCAGATGCCTAGGGAAGAATATAAGATGTGGCCGTAGGGTGGTCTTTTCCAAGATACTCTCTAACCCTCTAACAATTTTCAGCTCAAGGACTTCCTAAGCTAAAATTGCTTTCTGTGTACACAGTAAATTGGCATGGATTTCTTTTCCATTTCTTTCTGTTTCCACCTTCCCTAGCACCCAAGACAATTTTTTAGCATTTACATTATTTTATGGCAGGGGTGTGAGAAGGAAAGAATAGGGTGCGCAGCAGAAGAGAGTCTACTTGCTTCTGACTAAGTAGCAGACGAGGAATCTCCTTTTAGGGAGATATCTCTCAAAGTCCTGATCTATACTTAAGTCAGTTTGCTTTTTATGTGAGACTACTTGAACTCCTCTCAGAAAGTGCAGCTGACTGACTGTGGAGAATTCTGCTTGGTGACAGGTATCTCTGAGTAAGAGTGTAATTTGCTCTGCTGTCAATTTATTTCTGGATGCTGTTTAAGTATTGATTTTTCACATGCAAAACTTTAATTGCTTTATCAAAGTTCATCTCTCTCCAATACCAAGATCTATTGAAGCATTCAATCCAGCCTTCCTGAAGGCATCACCAACAGATGTGCTTTGCTCCTGAACTTGGCTTGCTAAAACTTGAACTTGTTTACCTTTGTGTCATAGTGAAAGACCTGTTTCAGTTGCTGCTGGGCTTTTGCTTACTGAGAAGTGTATCAGTTTCTATGAGTTGCTTGAGAGTTTGTGGTGGTATTAAGGGTCCTTTTAGCTTTGTTTTATGCCTGGCAAATACCGGTGTTCCATGTGCTTGTGGCAAAACAGCTCACAGCTGCCTTATGGAAGTCTATTAAACAGTATAATTTATAATGTTTTCAGTGCAAAGTTTAGTGACAAGTATACATGATGATCTGTAAAAAATTTTTGGCCCCAGAAGTTTGTGAGTTGTTGGTCTATGCTATAACTAGTTAAATGTGCTGACAGCCTGTAATATAGATTTCAAACAAATGAAGCCATTGAAATAAAAACAGGTCATATTCATGTTCTTATATTTAATGATAGTACCCTAGCCATCATTATATGACAAGTGAGCTGGGAGAGAAAAGTGCTATTTTTCAGAAGGTTAGTGGTGTATGTTGCACATTTTTATAACACGCTCAAATAGGATGGTGATGCACATCTATAGGAGTTTCTGGGTAGGCAGGTAACATGAGAGCAGTAAGGGCTTTTTGAGTGAGAGAACCTGGGCTAGAAACTGGGCTGGCAGAATGCAGAATTTGCCTAGAAGGACTAGTGTGTCTACAGGTCCAGATTAATGTACATTCTACGAGACACTAAAATAAAACAGGCTACATCTGTATTGACAGCTCAGATGAGATTTTAATTGGATTAGAAAGGTTCAGCCTGTAAATGCACCAGTGTAAATCAGCGACCTGGAAGTGCCTGAGAGGGCTCTGTGCTATGTACTAGCCTCCCCGCTGCTCATCTGTTAGGGTCTAGTCTGGGTGCACTTGTGCTATATAAAAAACAGATTTGAGTGTAAAGCCTTTTGACCCAAATCTCCAAGTGAAATGGTGGCACCAACATCGTCTGAGATCTGTAGTGAGAAGAGCATTTGTGTTAGCTCCCTGAAGCAGGCCCAGGGGGTATAGCCTTATCTTGCCATCTGCTGTACAAAGGGTATAATGAAACATTGGTGTGCTTGAACGAATTTTTGAAAGCCTTATTTTTCCCCTTGTCACACTTAAAATCTGGGTCATTTTCCCACACAAGAGTTAATGACAAGAAGAGCTAAGCCTAACTGTGCCGGAAAAGCCTCCCTTGTGATTAATTTTCCAGTCCAGTAAACATTCAGTATGTTTCTACCTGCCTTTCTGAGGAAAATGGACATTTTGAGGGCCAGAAGCATGTCTTGTTCTTGTGGTCCTTAAATTAATGTCATGAAAAGTGAATTTGGAGATGTCCATTTTGCAAGAGGAGAAATTAGGAATGTGTTGGGATCCTTTATTTGTGATGGAGTCACAAGACCCTTCCAGAGCTTGCAAACTTGCTCGTGTCGACTCCAGGTTGAGGCAAATACACATGTGTGGGCTGCTCTTTTGGGGGGATACACCCAGACCAACCAACTGAGTAACAGCAGTTGCCTAACTGGACTCTGACCAAGACAGCGGTTTTCAAAAGACAAGCTGATGCTGATTTCAGCTGAAATGTCTGCTCCTGATGCTGCTCAACCAGAAAAATAGTTCTACAATGAATCCCAGGCTTTTGTGTTACTTGAAGCTGGATGCTGTGTTTAGACCTTGTCTCCTCAATTAGAAAATTAAAACATAAAGTGTTACTCCTGACATAGGCCAAATTCAGTCTTGATTTATTTCATTGGGAACATGTGCAGAGAGTAGGTCTGAATGAAGACTATGGCTCAGGGTGATTTGGTCTGATTTTGTTTAGGCTAAGACAGAAGAACTATCTCTCAGGCTGTCTGCTGGCAGTGATTGCCCTGGGACTAATGCACTGGTAACAGGACAGATAAGTCCTTATCAGAAGTCTAAATTCACAAGACATAAAGCAAACAAAAATACTTGTGACCAGAAGCTTTGCCTTTCAAAGGACCACTTTCATTCACCCAACTGAGAGAGGGCAGAACAGCTGGTTTTAGTGTCTCATTTTAGTGCCTCAATGAATCAGGCAAGGAAGAGAAGCTCTAGAGAGTAGGGTGTGTGGAGTGGTCCCGTACCTCAGAAATTGTAAAACTAGCCCTACCTGATCACCAAGGCTGTTCTAGCCAGCATCAGTTCTGCTTTTTTCCTGTCCCTCTTCTCAGCTGGCACTGTATATATGACCATGTAGTAAAGTGCTGCTGCAGTTGGTGGTCTATTGGTGGGTGCCAAGCTGGTTTTGTGCCTGCTGGCAAAATAGGTTGTGCTAAGCACATGTGTTTTCCCTTGTACAGATTTATTGACTGAACAGGAGTTGCAGAAGAATCTGGAACAACTATTGCAAGGCAAGGGAAAATAATTTTTTTCATGAAACAGCTTCTCCATGTCCTTGTTCGTATTTGTTAGCAGCGGTGTGTTCTTGTCACAGTGGATTCTGATTCCTCTTCCTCAGAGTCCTGGACTCTTCTTGTTGGTTAAGGGTGGTGTGCTGCTTGACACTAAAGATTTTGCCATCTAGATCTCTCTTGCACCAGCAACCTGATCTCAGATTTGAACTCAGACCATGCCAAGAAGGGTAACTTAAATGCTGGCAATTCAGGGAAAGCAGAAAAATGTAAAGAATGCTAGCACAGAGGAAAGAGCAGTGTAAAGAGTGTGTGCTTCTGTTGTTTCTCTTTTTGTTTCTTTTGTTAGTGGCTCTGTTGAGATAGTCATGGTATTTGAGAAGGTGGAGTTCAAGATTGTCTATTTTAGGATGGAAGGTCCTTGGGGAAGAAGTGGAGTTGTCTTTTGAGTTGCCATTTTCAAAGTTGATTATGTTGTTACAGCTTCCAAGCTTGAATGATAATATCCTTGTCTGAGTTACCTGCACCACATTATATTCTTATACCGGGAAAGACTTGAGAAATGCTTACTGTTATCCCCTCTTAGTCTTGGCTACCTTTGAAGCATTCTGGTATTTAGCTCAGGTGGGACATTGACTGGATTCTCCTGTTATGGTTTGTTTTTCTTACATTGCATTCAAACCTGTTTCTTTTTTAGTTTTGGTTTAGTTTTTTTTTTCTTTTTCTTCCTTTTTCTCAGAGTCCCTAAATAAGAGGTTTTGTTGACTTTATAGATTTACAAAAGCTTTTTACTGATATTACTATTTACCATCCTCCCAGGCTTTTCCAGAACAGAACTTCAGACCTTACGGCACCAAAAGTACCTATTAAGTTACATTATGTACAGTTGAGGAGCAACATAAATACTTATGAACTCTCTATATTTGAAAAGTTCAGAATTATCCAGCATCTCTTTTGGCCTGTCTTTATGCTTCTTCTCATCCATTGAAATGACAGCCGCATATGAGGTCCCATCATTCTTTACTTGCCAAAAGAGGTAAGTTGCTGCTTGGGTGAGGCAACATACACTTTTCTTTCTCTTCCTCTCTCTGAAGAGATCTAGTTTTCTGACCCTACTGTGAAACCCCAGCTTCTGTTGTAGAGAAGATGCACGTGGAACTACTGTGTGTTCCTGAAGAATGAGGCCACTGGAAATCAAAAACATATTTTCCCTTGTAGTATTGTCTGAGTGCAATGAAATTAAGATGGAACCAAGTGCTGAATCGAGGGCTCTGTCCTTCCCTCAGGATCAAGCACCTTCAGTGTGTTCAGCCCATGCTGGGAATGACGATTGAAACTTTAACCTTGGTTTCTGTCTGCGGTGTTCTGTAACACCAACCACAAGAACATGGAACTATGTCCCTTCCTGAAATAACCCTAAATTCAATTCTTAGTCTCTCACCTTGTCGCCTCTGATCTCATAATATTTAGTAGTGGCTTTCATGGCATCACATTTGGCTCAATTTCTGAATTAACGGTGAGCTAGCCCAGGTATCTAGCTGGAAGGAATGGCAGTGACTATGACAGTAAAGAGAAGAGAGAAAATGAGGATCTTATGAATTCTTTCTCCTTCAATCTCTTTGGAATAAAAGCTGTACAGAGGAACTCCCATGAAGGTGAAAAATATGAGGAGGAATGTGGCAGGAGAATCCAAGCAGCACAGGCAGCAACCTGGCAACCTCTGAATACTCTGATAGTTTCTGTAACTGTGACTAGAACTTGTAATGCCTTATGCCACCTGAGAAAGGAGGATATCTAGAGCAAAATGCCTGCTGCTTTACTGTACCTTTTGCTCTTGCCTTTTTTTCTCTGTCCTCTCCCACCACATGGGTCTCACTTGGTTTTTTAATGCCCATTTAGCTAATCGCTTCCTAAGTAAATCAGTGTCTTTATCTTGTCCTGAAGCAGAACTATGGAATTAGTGTGATATTTGCTGATGTCACATATTTTGCTGTGGTCTCTTCATTTCTCAACCCTCCAGGCTAGTAGTTGCCAGCACTTTAGTGCCAGAATACTGAAGAATGTGAAAGGAGTTGGTTAGTGTACTCTGAGCACATGAACTATCCATGTGACTGGTATCTTTGCTAGTCCTCTCAGGACAGAGACAAAGGAACAGTGACATCACCAGGGACACATTTCTAGTAGCATTGAATGAAGTGATCAATAACAGAAGGCTTGGGAAAACTCTGCTCTTTGCTTACTTTGTGACATCTCTCCACATCTGTTCCTTCTCTACCTTCAGAGAGAATAAAAGTCAGTGATTATAGTCTATCTTCCCAGAGGAGAGGTAGTTAAGGAGAAAAGAAAGAAGATAGAGTTTTATGTTGAAAGAGATTAAGGTACAGCATGGAAGTATCTGAGAATTCATTTATTTATTTTGTCAGAGGCAGCAAAACAATTTCTGAGCAAGGCATCAATTTGGCACACACTGGATAACACACCTTCATCAAGAGCCACAGGGAGATGAGATCCAAACCTAAATAACTGTAGTAGTGGTTCCCACTGCAAACAGGTGATTTGGAAGTAGCAAGTTTCCTTCATGCTTAGTTCTCCCCTGCCGGCTGTTTAATTTAATGAATACGACATAAACCTCAGATGAAGACTAGGCTTCACAATATTGAATAAGTAGTTCCATATATCACCAGTCCCACTCAAGCTTACCAAGTCCTTACTGTGGCAAAGAGCCCCTCTTTGGCTCTGCAACCTGCAACAGTATTTATGGGGTAAAAAGTACAAGAAAGGCTTCCATTGTGGGCTCTCATGTGGATATATGTCAATGTATGTAGGCACAAGAGGGCATCGGCTGTGTTTCTCTGTGTTTGTTGATGGGCCTGGAGAACAAAGTTCTCTATTTCCCCCCCAGCTCCTTTGTAATACTTCTGTGGAAGAGATACACGGAGTTGCCCATTCTGTCTCTTGGCTCCCAGTGTGGAGCACCACCTTCCCAGAAAAGTATCCTCCACGTCCGAACCTTATTTAGTCCTTAATTTCTCACTGAAAGTTTATGGCTTAGAAAGACATGCATTTTAGGTCCTCACTTCAAACCCCAAACATGTGTCATGTATATTGATAACAGTGGTTAATCACATTTAAATTCAGGCATATTAACAAGATTTGAATATTTCTATTTCAAATTATTAGTCTTTTGAGTCATTCTATCCTCTTGCTGGATTCTTTTGAATACAGGGATTTAATTTCTGTGTCACTTGCCATGCGTGTAAATCATAGTTTCAGACTACACCTCTGACAGGCCTGTGGCTTTGAGTTGTTGATCAATGCAAATTTCTCCGCAACCATAATTTAAAATTGCCTCCATGCTGTTTTGCCCATAAGAGGAAGTTCTTTTATTCCCTGTGGCCATCCCCTTTGTGCTTTTCTGTAATGAATGATTGTACCTAATCAGTCAGGAAGGTTGTGTAGTGCCAAATGCAATCAAGATCTGGAGAGGTCTCACTCCAGCAAACTAGGAGGCTTTGCTGGCCTTGGCTCACTGGAGACTCCCCACCCCAGTTATTACTTCCTTTCTTGCACTTAATGAGAATGCACCAGTGGAGGCTGTAAGAAAATACTGATGATGAGACTAAGCTGGATTTTTCATGACCAGAGGCTCGTATGTGGGAAGAAGGCTTAACATCATCATCTGAGTAGAAGACACTGTCTCTGAAGGCAGAAAAAAGCAAAGCTTTGAGGCAGCAGATTGCCTTCCTCGCTGATGGGGGCCAGGCCATGAAAACTTTCCTTTCTCTTGGTTCAGTTTATAGCTCCCAGATTAACATTTTTCATGCACTCAGGAGCACTTGTCTTCTGTTATAGTAATGGCAAAAGTACTGGGTAGTTTTAGATTTCTGAAGCAATTAGGGGACTGAGGCTTGGGAGGCAAAAGCTCTTCATGGTATCATAGTCTGCCTAGATATGCACAGATGTTCCTTTATGTCCAGCGCAGTTCTTCAGTCCAAGTTTGTACATACCCAGGATACCTTTTTTCTTTTTAATTATCCATATCCAGGATACCTTTTTTTATTTTTCTTCTTGCTCTTCAAAGAGAGATTTTTCATAATGTCTGTTCTGCTTTACACATGTCCCATGTGCAATACATGCATACAACTCCCTGATTTTAATGCACATACCACTACAAGGAGCTTTCTATAGTTACTCAAGTCCCAATACATAAGAGGTATTACCTTTTAGGCTTCCTGGCAGAGACAGCTCCCCCCTTCAGACACTCACCTACATATGGAGTCCTGTGACAGGGACAGGCTTATGGCACTGAGTGCAGAACCAGCACTTTCTCTCTGTAGGCTCCCTTCCAGTAGATGCAGCTGGTTGGCAGCTCCCAGCTCCCTGACCAGCTGCATAAGAAGCAGCAGTCACTATGCTGCAAATGTGTGAGACCCAGATGCTGTGAGAGGAGCATGAGATGGGAGCCAGGTCTCATACTCTGTGTCTGAGACTCAATAGGGTTGTGAAAACAAATGTAAATCCAGACCCAGGCTTATGTGCTAGATTTTGGATGCGAAGAAGTTGGGGGTACTGCCAGAGTACATGTGTAGTTATAAGGCTTTTGTGCAGGGATACACTGTTTTGTAGATCTTGTTGCTTTACTATCAAACTTACAGACAGATAGTTATCTGATGTAAAGCAGTTCAGTCCCACTGAAGGCAGTAGTGGAGTTATATCATTCTACGTTGCCTGAAATTTGACCTATTTTCTGTGTCTGTAGTGATTGTTGGCTTCTGAATATCCCAGGCAGAGCATACTGGCTGCCTTTCAGGAAGATGGGGAAGGTTGTGGTCATGGCTGGAATACCTGAAGGGAATGTTTGAGAGTGTTCTGAGTATGATTTACTTACAGTAGACATGAAACACCTGAAAGATGCCTACTTACAGGACGTGTCTTTAACAGGGTAATCCTGATGTTCCCTCACTGAGGAAATGCATGTAGTCCATATAGGACATAAGAGAAGTATTGGATTTTGTAAGCACAGCAGATATGTAGCTTGGGATGCAAAAAGAGAGGAAAGAACAGATTAGAGAATGGATGTGCTAAAATGTCAATCTTGTGTCTTGCCTCTATTGAAAGCTTGGAAGCTGTCATGATATCCTATCCCCTAAGCCACAGATAGCATAGATATGCTTACTGTTCAGAAATCTTGTGTCCATGTGTTTCTAATACTTTATCAGCTGATTTGATAACACTATCTTCTTTTGGCACAGCTGCAAGTGTTGGGCAGCATAACATAAAAAGAAAAAAACCCGTAAAGCTCTACTGTGGCCTTTTTCCACAGTAGGACATCATTAATATTTGAACGGTTTTTGTGTTCCATTATGGTAATAATGAAAAGTCAGGAACTTTCTGGGTTGAGTCTGAAGGCTGCTGAAGTGATAAAACACTGAGATAATATTGATAGTAGGAGTCATACTTGCTAGCTGGAAGGATCAAATTAATTTATCTTTATTTCAACTTTCCAGGGCCTTTCCAGCTCCACTTGGATGGATACAGAGTAGACAATTTCCTACCTTCCTCCTAGAATTGAACCATCATTCTCCTATAGTTCCTGCGACTTTGATGCCCACTGACTTAGAGTAAGAGGCTCTGCCCTCTCCAGTAGAAATAGAACCACCAGCAGCAGTACAAGGATGTCCTATTGCTCCACTGCTTTGAAATGGCTTCTTTGAGTATGATTCCTGCTCTTCTGCAGTTTCTATCCTTTCTTTACTTCTCTTTATTAGTGTCATATATTGTTCAGTGTTGTATTAGATAACTCAGAAATCTATTAGGACCTTATTCCTCACGTGCTAGAGAGGATATTTTAATCTAGACTTGGTCTGCTGAGGAGAGGTGGGAGACTGTTATGAATCAGGTCAGAAAGGTAATTTGGAATGAGAAGGTGCCACCTGGAGATGCACCTGGGAGAAATGGCGGAGGGAAGTACTACATCATGCAAAGAGCATGATGGCCAGATTGTAACTAGACAGGAGATTGCAATAAGGAGGGACAAAGTTTTCCAAAGCATTGAAGAAAAAGACACAACAAACGAAGTAGCTGTGGTGCTGAAGGAAGAGCAAAGATAGGTTGCAAAGATAGAGGTGACATGGGCTGAATGCTAGGCCAAGATGATCTTTTGACTGTGCTTTTGGAGAGAAAGAGCTTGCACGTTGATGAAGGGAGGTTGAATGACAGAAGTCTGTTTCTTCTGCAGCTCATAGAAGGGCCAGATCTGAGATGTTGTAGGAGGTATGATTTGTCATTCACCCTGATTTGAGAACGAAAGGGGGAGCCAGGACCCTGTGATGATGAAGACCTTATAAAATTTATAACAAAATAACAATGTAAACTTAACCACCTGAAGCTAGGGAAGCAGTGAAATTTTCCAGTGAGGAGGGAAGGTTATGAAAAGAGTATGGGATGCAAGTGTTTTGCAGGATAGGAGTTATCCCTATGGAGGTAGAGTGTAGCTGGGGTTTAGGAGGAACTGTTGACAAAATAAGATAATTGAGTGGAGAAGTAGTTAACAATCATGAAGGATCATCTATTTAATGTGTGGACTCAAATTAGTTTCTGTATTTGCTCATCTAGTAGCAAATTATGTCAGATATAATCATTGTTCAGATAGTGTATCATATAACCAGAAGAAGAATGGGGGAAACGGGCTTATAATTATGTCGTGACTTTGTGTCCTTCTATAGGTGGATTGTGCCTTCAAACAGTGCTTAACATTGTTTATCATTTAGGCGACCTGTTAAGGTTACCTAGGATGGCTCTTCCAGTGTTGGAGGGAAATAGCCTTTTCTTGTCATTTGCCTGGTCTGCAAGACTCCAAAGTGGGGAGCACAAGGTGCCACAGGTCAGGCTGGGTGGATGGAGTAGCACCTTTTTAGGGTACAAGGTTTTCAGGTCAGCAGTTTCCTGGCAGCTTCCTCCACACTAGGTAAAGGGCAGCTTTTGGTGTCACTAAATATAGGAATGGCCCTTCTTCTCATCCCTTCAGCACTGGGTTGGAGCAGCACATGGAAGGCAAGTGTCAGAAGGTGCTTCTTCTGTCACTCATCACACTGGGTCCACAGCTGCTCTGTCTTTGGCATGTTTTGTCCAGAGGAAGCATAGACAGATGCCTTCCACCTGGCACTGAAACACCACTGATCCAGAGCTTTTAATGCTAGGTACCTGGTTTTCTGTAAATGAAAAAGTCTGTAAGCTTGCTGTGAGGAAAACATTTCAAAAACATTATGTCTTTTTCCTAGCTACCTCTGCAAGCTTATACAACTCATTTCATGCATTTGCGAGTTTGCTTCCCTGATGTGAAATGGGGAATAGTAATGCTGCTTAAACCACTTTTAGTACAGAATTGTAGCCAAATTGAAAAGGTGCTGAAAAGATGCAGCACATGTAGGTTATAGACAGTACAGGAGTCTCCCAGTGGCAGACTGTATTGTACTTGAAGATCTTGAGAGCAAATCTCTACTACTGCCTCCTGATACAAGACTCTACAGCCTTCCTGGGCAGACTCTCCTTTCTTTCACATGCAGACCCAGTGCTGGATGCAAAAGGGCCCTAGTCAACATCTGTATATTCTATGCACTTCTATATTAAAAACACTTAAAGGTGTCTTTTCATTTTGCAATTTCCAATTATTTGTTGACCACATAAAGGGACAGGCTGCCCATAGTAATAACACAAACACCTTTTGAAAAGAATTTAGCAGCATGCACAACAATGTTATGCGGTAGTTTACTAGGTGGAGGTTTGAAGAATAACTTCTCCAAAGGAAATTATAAGGGGAAAGCAGATTGCAGTTTCCCAGTTTGGAAGGTGTCCAGGGAGATCCCTGAGTCATCAAAAATCCATTGGGATTGCTTTAGTAGCTGTGTTTCAGCATTACGTCTTGTATAGAGAGCAACAGCTGGATGAGTTTGTCGGTCAGTGTAAAGTTGTTGGCTTCTACATTAACGATGCAAGAGAACTTGTAGATTACAGATGCTTAACCAGATAGTAAATGCAATTATGATTTGTTGTTAGGAAATGAGTTCGTTCTGCAAGGCAAATGCTCATCCTGCTCTTATTCCTTTTGCTGTATTTTGTGAAAGTTTCTGGTAATTTCTTTCTCGGAATTATTTAGAGAAAAACATCTTGGCTGGTGTTTTCTTAAGCCCAGTGATGTCAGTGCAGTAGTTGCTGTCTGATTATTAGAATACTTGAGCAATGAGACAGCACAGGATGTGAGTGAATAACCAACTATACTGTCATGTCTTCAAGTCAGTGTTTGACTATGGAAATACTCAGTCTGTGTGAGTGAATAGCATTGTGGAATTGCCCTCCATCTCATGTTAGAGGACATAACAGAAGCCTCATATGTGGGTGTTCTTCTAGCTAGTCTTGACTGATTAGTAGCAAATACAGCTCATCTCCATTTATTGAAGCAGAAGTTAACAATTAGTGAAAAGGGGACTGGTGGACTGCTCAGTCTAGGTCTGAAATCTGTGCTGTAGACTGTAGAACAAGCCTGTGTTATAGGCTGTCTAGCCAAGAGATTTTGTCTCTGTTACAATATAAAGCAGGTAGTTTGATTAATATTTTGCACTGGTGTAAATCCAGAGTAAGTCCAATCAGTTTAATGGAGTTAGGGACATTTTGATCTCTGCTTTGCACTACCAAATCTGGAGTAATAATTCAGAGAGCAAGAGAAGAACTAAAGCCAGCTTCTGGTTTCGCTTCTACCTGTGTAAACCTGAACTCATGCCTGAAATGATGTTGATTTATTGGAGTCCTTTGAGTCTACCCTGCATATAAGTTTGACCATGTGTGTCTGAGCTGCACAACCAAAGCTCGATAAGAAGTTAATTTTGCTGATTAAATTCTGAATGGACTTCTCAGTTCCTCCTGCCCTTTTACGTAATATTTTATCAGAGATTTAAAGGTCAGCCAAGCTCTGACTTACCCTTGTTTTCCTCCATAGGGGCATATGGCAAATAAGATGCATACAAGAGGACAGAGTTGAGAGGAGAGGAGTAGGTGGCACCAAAGCCCCTGGAAATTTAGTCTGCCTTTGGCACAGGGCCACAGCAGCAATTCCCAGCCACATTTTGAGGGCTGAGCCAGCAGGACTGTGTTTGGGCAGGAAGTGATCACAGAGGTGTGTGCTTGTGTGTGTTGGCACAGTCCAAGCTGTGAATTGCTCTAGCCTAGGAACCTCCTCTGAACTCATTAGTATTAAAACAGAACAGAGGAGACTTTGTAGGGAGGGAGAGGGTGGGGGAGGCCGGAAAGGTAGTGGTTTAGATGGCAGTTTCCTAATAACCTTTCCCGCACTTACCTTCCCATTCCAGGTCTCATATAAAGGACCTTGACATGAAAAACAAACCCTGACATGGGGAGCAGGAAGGGAGGGGAAAATGAAGGGAGGAGAAGGAAAGGAAATGGGGGGTGGGGAATGGGCACTGTGCTGAAATAGCAGATTTTATTGTTATTCGATGTTATAGACAGTGATGCTAGAAGGTCTGTTTGAGAGAGGTATTTGATATACTGTGTATAATCAGAATGTAGAGGTAAATGTGGTACTTGCCCTAGAGGACTTGCAACCTGTCACAGTGAAAAGATTTATCAAGCAGAAGTTTAATGGCTTCAGTTCTGTTTGGTGTTTTTGTTTAATTGACTGGATAGTGGAATACAGAGGATACCTATTAATTTGCAGGTGTCACTAGGCTGTAAACATTGTGGATATGTTAAAAGATAAGCTTAAAAGAAGATGGAGAAATTGCGTGAAAAAGAATGGGATTCAACAGGGACAGTTAAAGCATGCTCTTTCAGGAGCAAGTCTGGTAACTGAAGGTGGGGAGCAGCCAGGTTAGTACACTTCTTCAGAAGAAACCAAGGATTATAGTACATCATGAGTGAACATAAGTCATGCAGGTTTTGAGGGGTTTTATTAAAAAAAAAAAAAAAAAAAAAAAAGACACTGTCTTTGTGAAATATGTAACCAGGAATGCAGTCTGGAAGATGCATGAAGTACTCTTTGCACTCAGCATTGGTAAGGTCTCAGCTGGAACATCATTCACACTTTTGAACAGTCACTTCAAGAAAGATGTACTTTGACTGGGGAGAGCCCGGAAATCAATTAGATGAGGAATGAGAGGTCCAGAGGACATGACCTCTAAAAGAAAGACTGAAAGAGCTGGGCTTGTTTAGCCTCAAGAAAGATGACTGAGGAGGGACATTACAACAGCCTTTAATAGGCTTGAAAACTGTTATCAAGAGGAAGGAAAAAATCTGCTCACCATGTCTGTGGTTGATAGGGCCGGAAGTAATAGGCTTAAATCACAGCAGCAGGGATTTAGATTAGACATGAGCCTGCCTATTCGGTTTTTATCCCCATCCCTTTCATTGGGCTCATACCAATTCACTGACATGGACATGCAGACCACCTTAACAGAAAAAGCAGTGGTGATAGTCAACTGTTTGCATTATTGTCTGCATATGCCCACCCATATCCATGGAACGTCCCTCTCGCTGTACCCATATTGTAGCCCTGCATGTGAGAATGCGTATCTAAGTCATGATCTCTCTCTCTCTTAACATCTGTGTGTATTGTTGCATAAACAGGTACTGGTTTTCCTCATTCTTTCTCTTTCTATTTGGCCCACCGGATTGTTGTCTCATGCATGCAGTTTGTCTGTGAAGGGCAGGAAAATGAACAGCAGATGCTGCTTCTAGTGGCTTGTGAAAAGGGGACTGCCATGATAGGCCTTGCTGGTTATAGGTGCTTGTATGCTATAAAGTCACAGAGAGCTTTGAGGAGTAGGAGAGAGACAGGATTTAGCTCTTCTTCAGGAAGCAAAGAAGCAATTAACCAATGATTAAGGAGGGGAAAAAGGAAGCAGTGTAGTGGGCGCTGTATTTGGGGGTGGCTGAGGGGGATGTTAATTGACTTTGTGAGATAAATTTCTCTACCAAAAAGCAGTGCCCTTAATGGATTAAAGTCTTACTTTGCTGATGAGCCTTAAGAATTAGTAACTTTTGTGTTGGCAGGGTGGAAGAGAAACACATCTTCCAGTATGTAAACATCAGGTGCTTTCTGTCTTGTACTGTTATGACTGAGAATCAAGAGATTTTGGCCCCTAGTACTGAAGGGGTTTTAAAGCAGCAACATTTTGAAAAAGCAAGAGGGAAAAAGAGTATAATGGGAATCACAGCTGTTTGTTTGTGTGCTTTTCTGCTTTACAGTCAGATCTGTGGCAGCAGCTGAAATGTAAACATTGCTTCCTATGCCAGCAGGCTGTGTGAGCAACTCATGTGCACAGTGGTTTCATCATGCACAAATGTAATGATAAAACATTGTAGGTATGGGCAGATGTTATGTTGTATGTCTTATGTATATAGTTCTTGTGTATGTAAGGTACTAGTAGCATACATAACTGCATATAAACATACTATGTGTATGCATATGCACGGAAACCCAATATTTTGCAGTAATCCACCTAATTCTTATCAATTAGGAAAATGATAAAAATGTTACTCCCCAGCCTCACATGGTATGTTGTCTCTGTGTGCTTTTCAAAGGCTGCTTGTAATACCAGGGATTAGGATGAGATGGAAGAGCGTGAGGGGAGGGAAGGGTTGGGTTTGGGGGTTATTTTGCTTTTTCTTTGTGGGTTATCAGTAGACTTGGGACATATATCAGGTGCCCAAATGGGAACTTTTAACCAATGTGCTGCATCTGGAGATGTGCTAGCTGTGTGGGTGGTAGCGCTGTTGCCTGTTGAAAGAATATCTGCCATCAACTTCTGCTGTGGGTATAGCCATGCAGTTGTGCCAGGCACAGCCCTGAGAAGGTAGGGATGGGAACTGGTTGTTGTCTAGAGGAGGAGGTTCTGTTTCACTCCTCTCAAGGCCTGCCTCAATCACACACCAGTGTTTGCAGTTGCATATTAGGTAAAGCCTGTGAAATGTTTCTCTTTTTTAGGGACCTTTGCTGAGCAGTACTTTTTTTGTACTGCTCATTGTTCCAGTTTGTACGTGAGTGTAGGCAATTTGTGCAGTCGAATCAACCTCATTCACTGACAGTTCGGACAGGCAGTCTTTAGAATGCCTTATCGACCTCAGTGTTGGAAATGTGCACTCTTCCAGCAGGCCGCCTTTTACATGTCAGCCTGGTGAGCTGGATTGAATAAAGCAATGGAAGCAAAACTGTAGGGGAACAATCCTATACTGTCCCCTAGAGGTGGACACAGTGATTAAACAGGGAAGGTTTGTCTCTTCTACTTGAAGGAGTCATAAGCCCCTTGCAAAGAGACTGAGATCTGAAGAAGATTGAGTTTTTAATTCACTTACTGCAGTTATCTCTGAAGCAGCTTTTTTGGACAGCTGCCTCTGGACCCGTGATGAGAATGTCTCCGCTCCTCCCTGACCTCCCTACCTGGTGCGCAGAGGCACAGCTCAAATGTGAGCCACCAGACTAACCTATTTGCCAACAGAACCTGGCATAGGCAGCATGAACTGAAAAATAAATGTTCCTGGGACTGTTGTTAATGTAAAAGTGTAGCTTTCAGGCCATATAAGTCATGTGTTATCAATGTAGTCCTACTCAGTTCACTTGTTAAATCTATAATAATTATGCTGGATTGGATTCTCTATTGCAAAGGCTTGTAGCGTGCTGCTGACAACCGCCTCCCTGGTCTCCTTCCCATGCTTCCCCTTCCTCCACAGTCCCAGACATGTCAGTGCTATTTATCTCACATCGGCTTGAGTTGTACTTCAGCATTGATTAACCCACCATCAACTATTCCCTCAAAGTGATTGCACATGAACATGAACCTTCTCTGGGGCCTGCCAGTGGATGCTGGACAGGATCCCATGGTGTGTCATAATCACTGTTTACTTTGTACAAGATTTAAATAAATTCATTCAGGGATAAGGCTGTCAGCTGTGCTATGCCACTTGGGAGCATCAGTGGAACTGAAACATGGCCCTTTTGGGGACATAGTGACAGTCATCTATATAAATTACCTTGGGGAACCTGCAGCAACAGTTATCATACTCTACAGGGAATTTATTATACTGGCAACAGTGTATTATACTTCATTTTGTAACTTGGGTGGGTTTGATGCTGTTAAGAGACTGAGAGAGAATGATTGATGAGGTAGATAAGGAAGGTGTGTGCAAGAGAAAGGAAAAAAGAAGGAATGGGCATGTGAACAGGAAGCAAGATAAGAGCAGTGCATTTAACTAAAATTCATACACTGCAAGGTCCTAATGTAAAAACAAATGTACCCTTGGAAACTAAATTTTTGATGTGAGTATGCAAGCAAGTTATTCAAATAAAAAGTCTTCAAATCAAGGAGGTTTTCTAGAGCGTGTAAAGGCATCCTCATATAATTCCTACTTTCTCAGTTTTGTTCCCTATTGGATGACTCACAAAGAACCATTAAGGATAATGCTGGTGTGACCGAGCAAAAGGAAAACTTTTGAGGTGTGCAAAAAAATATTTGGAAATACCAATGCTATCCCCATCTTGAAAGGGACATTAACTCAGCTGCATCACAGAATCAGCCAGTTTTTGAGGCAGGGAATAGGAAGTGTTTAACCATCTGCAGAGTTTGCTCTGTGGCTTTGTACTTGCAGGGCTTTTGTGCTGCTCTCTGAAGCTTTTGGTGCTGGTCACAGGTCAGATAACTGCTGTTATCTGTCTGTTCTGGAAGTTTTTAAGTTTCCATTTTGAGTTTAACAAGGGAGAATAAAATTTGACCTTTCTAGGGAGTTTTGCCAGTTTGTGCCGTCTGAAGATTTGGTTCCCATGACGCCTGTTCATGCTGAACCTGGCTGTCCTTTTGCTTGAGTACCCATCAGCTGCTAAAGAACCAAACAGTGCAACAGAGCTGTAACCAGACAGTCAAAATAGGCATCTCTGAACAGCAGAAGTGATGAAGCCTATTTGCAAATGTATTACGTCTTAGTGTTGGATTCTGTGGTGTAAAATAAAGATTGATTTCATGCCAAAGCTCTTCCCTCTGGGGATGGTAAAAGGATTTCATTCTTTAATAATTCTTTAATAGTTGCTGAATATGTTTGTAGGCAGAAATAAACATTTAAAAATGAGAATATGCTTTTAGATGTCATTAACTTCTCTTAGTCATAAAAAAAGCCATTAAATGTGAAACACAGGCCTGGGATGGAAGCTCATAGAAAGGATAGGCTTTCAAGAGCACTGTAAGTAAGAGAGACTGCGACCTGCAGACAAAAATGAAAAGTGTAACTAAACTATCTGTAGCTGAAATTATAAGAATTATAATTGATTAAACAAGACATGTATCTAACTAAACATAAGAAAAGCAAAATCTCCTCTCCCTCCTGGCAAAATATGTGTTATGCCCATATTAATCAAGTTATTACCTGCAGTAAACAAAACATTCCATATCAGAATTCTGTGCTTTATCATGGTGGAAATGCTGCACATGATGAATTAAACTTTTATGAAGGCAAAACAAAACCAAAAAACCAACAACCAAAAAAAACCACCCCACCCCCAAATCAACCCCACCAGCTTCTGAAGGTCAGTTGGTTGGTTAGTTGGTTATTTTGGGTTGTTCGGGTTTTTTGTCTGTTACAAAATGAAGCAGCTGTCTGACTTCAACTCAGTGGTAAGCTCCCTGGTGACCAGGAACTCCAGCAGCCAGTGGAAGTGGGGCACGTAGAGAAACTGCAACTGAGGACACCTCCCATGAGTATCCAAATATCCCTGGAGAACCTGGGTCTTTTGGTCTCCAGCATTCTGACTTGAAGCCAAGAGGTGCTGGAGCCCTGAAGCCCTGACACTCTGTATACTTATAGTCTTGAGATTTCCATCCTACCCCGGCTGTGGCTTCAGCATTGATATGTTGAAAATGGAAAGTCTTATTGTGTCTTTGAGTATCTTACTAAGTTTGCCTTTCAAACTATTTCAAGTTTTCCCTATTTAAATTCCAAAATTCCTATGAACTGTATAAGTATCCTTGCAAGGCTAGGTGAAGTAGACTGGTGAAGGAGCAGCTATCCTGTGATTCTGTCCCACCTTTCCACAGATGACTGAATGGTGGAGATGCAATACACATCTCAGTACAGAGATGTTGGTAGGCATTAAAGGTTCTCCTTTACAGAGGCAGGCATGTTAGTAGGTGTTAAAAGTTCTCCTTTAGTGGTTCTCTCTCTGAGTGAACCACTCTTCTACATTCCCAAAATATTACTTTTCCTCTATATTAATTTCATTTAATGTCACTAAGAAAAGTGCTGCCCAGTTTAGGTGAGAAATGTTTTTCTGTTCAGCTCTTCCAGGGTTTTCAGTGATGCCATTATCAAGCTGATGGCTACCTAGCACCAAATCCAGCTTTCACACTTTGATGAAAGTTCCCAAAAACAAGGGACATAAAGTGATTTTAAATCTCATGAACTACTGGGTTTGTGTTTCCTACCCATTCTTGTTCCCTTTCTTTCTCTCTGTCTCTTATTCCTTGGGATTAGCCATTTTGAATGGAGGCCATCTTCCATTTTGGCCTGAGAACTGAACTGGAAAGATTTTAACCTCAAATCCAGCTCCAGTACCTTTTAAATGTTTTATCATTGAAATTCAATCTGTGTAAGTAAAATAAATGCCCACATGAAAATGAAATTAACTTAATGTGTCCCCCTCTCAGTAAATAAAATAAAATAGGAAATAGATAAAGGAGAGAAATGTAAGGAATATTAACTGGAGATACTTTACATCTCCCTCAGGCCAGGCTGGCAAGTATCTTTTTAATCTGTGTTTCATGAGAACACGTGCAACTTCAAGTATTTTTAAGAGCCAGGAGGCTGATCTCCATTGTGCAGGGTCATGCTGGCATGAATTGCTGGAACTGAGCCGCCCATCCAAGGCATAAAAGAGGAGTTACTACATTTCTGTTGGGAAACTGGCACAGGTGATAGAGGGGGGTGTTTTCCCCACTTTATTCTGACTGACCCTTTTTTCTTGCCCTTTACATTTGCTCCCTGGGCATTCAGTCACATTGGTTTCCTCAGCCTGGCTCCAACTTGATGATGATGACGACTGCGTTCAGAGTTTGTAGTTCTTCTTCTTTCCTACCAACCTTTGCAATTCTTTTCTTCTTCACAATAGCTGCTTGCTGTCAGTGAGCTAACTCTAGGATCTGAAGTTCTATATACTGACAGATCTGCCTCTGTCATTGGGTCAGAATGGCCTATTCATGAACCAAATTACTCTTTTGAAATTTATTCTTTCTGTTGCTCCTCCTGCTTCCCTCCAAGAGAGCAAGTTTCCTCTTGTACTGTCTGTTAGGATCCTGAGTCAGAACAGGAAAATGGTCTGCCTGATCCAGGATCTTTTTTCTTAGCTAGATCCAGGGGCTTCCTGTGCAGTCACTGTGGTCTTCTGATCCCCTTCTATAGATGGGAGAAGTAAGATGATTTGGAGGGTTCCAGAAAAAGTGTTCATGTTTCTTGTATTTTGCAGGGATTTCTTGGTTCTTTATAGGGTGGGATTTGATTAATGGTCTAGTTAGAGGGGGGCAGGTGGGCCTCTTTAGTTCCTCCCACTCTTCCTCTCAGTGAAGGAGCACAGTTGCTGAAGGCTAACTTCAGGAAAGGGCGTTGAAGAGTTCGACTGCTGCTTTGCATTCTGGAGAAAGTGTCTCTTTCCCTGCTGAATATACATGCTTGCTACTTGCTCATCTGACCTGGGGATTAGAACCCAGCATTTTGGCTCCTAACAAAGACAAACACTACTTGTTTCAAAAGGAAGGGTAATCCATCCTCCATGTGCTATTTTCCAGTCACTACGTTTGGGTCTGCCTCTGGGGATCATGTTATGCCTGGAACCCTGAGCGGTTTCCTTGTTTCTGTGTTACCTGCGCTAATGCGATGATTTCTAATGTTCTGGCTTGATCTACCCTCCTGAGTCACAATAAAGTAGGGTGTGGATGCTCTTTGTTCCCACTGGATCTTCCATCCTTTCAAACTGCCTTTCTAGACTTCTGTCCTGAAAAGAATGTCATGCTATCAGGATGCAAATTACATGACTGGAAGTTGCATATTCTCATTCCCCCATTGAAGGCAGAGTGCTCTTTATGTCCTGGACACTGACAGTGTCCAGGGCAGTGTCTAGAAGCTGCTAAGTGTCAGCATCCTGCCTTCTGGGTCGTTTTAGTCAATAGGAGCATTCTTTTGATGAAGTGGTTGTCTTGAACTATATTGGTTAAGATCATCATTCAGTCTTGTGCACAGCTTCTGGGAAGAGCTTTTGCTGCTTGTCTAATCTGCCACCAGGCTCTGGAAAGAGCAGTATGGATTAAAAAACCAAATAAGTTGCTCTTTATTCAAAAAAAAAAAAAAAAAAAAAAAAAAAAAAAAGCTGAGATCATTATCATTAAGCAATTCAATAAAACAATCATAATTTTTCTAAGAATTTACCTAAGCCCAGCCAGCTCATTTCAGTTGTGTATTCTGGCCTCTTTGGTGGTTCTTCCAAACCTGGCATTTCTGATTCCCTGTCTGCCCCTCCTTTTGCTCCCACATGCTTGACCTCCAACAGCATTCCTTCGCTTGTTTTAAGACCTTACATGTCATTTCACTCTCCCTCTCCCCCCCCAAGAATGTGATCCTGGCCTGAGCTTTCTAATTGTGTGTACCAAGGATAAAACTCCTTGCCTCATTTGGCTGCCCCCCTGTTTGGAAACTCACCCTAAACATTTCTACATGGTTTGCACTCTTTTTCCACAGCTAAAATTTTGGGGTTTTTTTTTTTTTTTTTTTGCCTTTAAACTTTTTCTTGTTTAAAAAAACCCTCCAGCTTCTTCTACCTTAGGCTGCTGGCACTGACCTTACCTTGTTACTGTTTGCATTTCTTTTGTACCTTT
>JAVJGG010000055.1:1581768-1592029 GCA_035590195.1 Aviceda cuculoides
TATAATTCTATATTCCTATTAAAATTGAATATGATTAATTCTAACTAATAACAAATCAATAACAAATCAGTAACACTCCTATCAATTTCTACATAACTCTTCTCCATTCAAGGTCTTCAAATTTCTGATGAACTAGTGAGAGGGGCAGTAAATCAGAGGCTGATGTATCATACTAAGTATTTTGTCACTGGCAGAATGATGGACAAGTGAATTGACAAGTTGTATCAGTGTTGTGAAACTTGTAAAAGAAGAATTCTTGTAGGAGTGGTGTGGTGGAAAAGTTTTGCTGCTCTAGGAAGGAAACAGTCAGAACCAAAGATAGCCCCAACAGCATGTATTCATTAACAATAAATGTTAGGGAAAAAAGGTGTGGTGAGTTTTATTTCCCAAATGTGCAAGTCATGCCATCAGAGCATTAGTCTTTGTATGTAAATCCATATATCAGAAGCTGAAAGAGGAGGCTTAGATTTCAGTACAGAAGGTGACAAATTGAAACCCTGATGATGGTCCTTCTGAGGTTGTGTTTGCTACCTTTCTTTCCACAGGGGCTTGGGGAGGAGGATGGGAGGGCGAGGAAATTAGCTTGCTTTCTTACCATGTAATTAAAGAAAACCTCAGTCAAACCAATCAGATGGGTGCTTTGCACATGTATTGCTTTTGGTTGAAATGCATCACGTGGGGAAGTTAATAGCAACAAACCAGTTACCTCTGAGCTAGCAATAATTCAGGAAGTGCGTAAGAGCAGTCTAGGCTCAGTTGTCTTGGGTGCTCTCTCCGTTCTTTTTCCTGCTGGTACACAGAGCTTGCAAGTGGAGGGAAAGTGCAGGCTGCTATGGTTAATGTCTGCTTTACATTTTTGCTGGCTTGCTCAGCTGGCTTTTTCAGCTTGGTGGGAGAGGATCTATTTGTAGCTGTCTTAGAGAACCACACATTCCACCTCCCGGACCAGTCAGCCTTGGCAGGAATATTCAGGCTTTTATGTATTAAATATGTTGTTGATTGGATTCGCTACATTACACTTTTTTTCTTTTTTCTTTTTTTTTTTTTTTCCCTGCTTTTTTTAAAGCAGTGGATTTGATATAAGAATCTTGAAGACCTCCAGAGTTAAAGAAGCTGCATACTGGAAAATCTTTATAATGCATTTATAGTGCAACCTCAGTTAGCTGAACTCCAGCTATCCAGAATGATGTGCTAACTGGAACAGGATACTGTTGCCAGATGTCTATTCATTACATTGTAGATACTTTCAATTACTTGAAACTTTAACTGTTCAATATTATTCATTGTTTCTCTCACAAGCAGTCAGATGATCCATGATGACGTATCTCTGTCTCTAGCCTACTACCTAATTTAGCTATGATCATTGTTTTACAGTGACAGAGAAGCTTGTTGCAGGCTTCCCTTTAGAGGAAAGCTGTCCCCTGAAGAATTTGTAGTCTAATTTTAGCTACAAAGGGCCCAATTCCTCACTTGACAGAATGCTGTTAGCCATCCAGGACAAGCCCCCGGAGAGCTCTGTCTTGCTGTTGTTGGGGTCTTTGAGTTTACTGGGAAGCAAGGGCTTTACGTTTTGTAATGAGGCAAGTGAAAACATTGTGAACTAGAAGGTCAAGAAGTGCTGGCTGAGGCAACTGTTCACAATCATTAACCTCAGATGACTTTTCTAGTCTAAAAGTAATGGAAGGTCAGAGCTTCCTGATTTGGTCCAAAGATGGTGAGATTAGTGGATTGTTTCAAGTAAGCGTTACTTGCACAAATGAAGATTGGTCATTGTTGTAGGCACATTTATCTTGGCAGTTAGACTTTGGATAAAACCTTTTATGGTATTTGTTCCCAACATGGTAGCAGAAAGTCACTATTGTATCAAAAAACTCATTCCAGCTGTTTCTGATACCAAACCTTTCTGAAGAAATGGGGGAAGACATGCATGTTTGTGCATTTAAAGTTATTTGGCAGGGGCAGGGCTTACCAGTCAACATTCCACAGTGCTCAGAGGAGATGCAGTTCTGGATTGAAATTTCATGATTGTGCGTGATATCTACAGAGGAGAGTTCAGACAATATTATACAGCCATACTTGCTTTGGTCACTTTTGTCCATCCTAGATTCATATCATTAGTACTAAAAACCAGTGATTTGATCTAAAGGAGTAGCTTCAGCTAGCAGCTATAGTGAATGCTTCACTTTCATTTGTGAAGTAGCTATTTGCAAGGAAAATGTTAATGTGTTCTCAGTCTCAGCTGTCCTCTACCTTGCCACTAATCAGTACAGAGTGGACAATGAGAGATGTAGTTGTCTTAATTTGCATCAAAAGAATCATTATTCAGTCATCACTGACAGCACCCTGACCTTCTACCCAAAACACCAGTACTACATGTTTCAGACTGCCTCTTTCTCTGTAGTATGAACTTCCCTTGATATCATATTGAGATATAAGTAAAGCCATATGTAGACAGAATGCAAATGACATCGTCCCCCAGTTCAGGTACTTTATTCTGGTTTTGGTTAGGATAATCTTCATGTCTCACCATCAGCTGAAATTTAGACTTACATAAAGCATATAAACCACTTCTATAATTGTTTCCTGTAAAATTATCTCTAGATTTCCTACTAGTTATATGTTTTGCAGGAATTAGACCAAGCACTAGACCATGACTTCAGATGTATTTATTTGTAAATTTCTGATGTCAAGTTTTAGAGAACTATTGTTATTCAGTGCTGTTTTACCAGGAGCTGGTACTAAAGTACATAATCTCATTAAATACTGATCAAATAATGATGTGGAAAGAAAAAGTTGTCAGCTCAATTATTTCACCTGCAAAATGAGCTCATATTGGGATCCCAAAAAGGGTAGAAACTGCAGGTATTGCACTGCTTTGGCACACATTGCTTTGGTTGCAGTCTGCATTTCTAAGAACAAGGCCTCACTGTGCAGGCAATAGCTTATTGCCTTCTGTACAATCCTACAAGCTCTTAGACTTATTAGCATTGGAAATCAAGTCAAGTTTTTTCTTTTTATGGCCTTTCTTGCCTCCAGAGACTAATCTGTAAGCCTTCAGTTAAGCAGATTTTAGTAAGAAGCACACATTTTGCAGAGTTAAACAAGTTGGGATTTTTTTTTACTTCTGTGTTTCTTTGAGAGAAAAATTGATAGCAAATCTCTTTCCAAAGCACAGTCAAACTGGACTATCTGTATCATACAGCCTGTCTCCAAACAAACAAACAAACAAAACCAACAAAAATCTCAATCCTAATAACTGTTTGAGCTCTCCTAGATATTTTGGAGTTATTTTGTACTCTTCTGCTTTTAGTTGTATCCTAGAATAGCTGTTTTGAGTTGATTGTGCTTTACCTACTCAAGTGAAATTATTCAAACTCAAGTAGTGAAGCAATAATCAACACACTGCAGCTTTCTGGAGAGAAGCATTTATGGCATCTGAAAAAAAGAGTACATGCTTATAATCCTTAAATTTATTATACTTTTTCTATTATGCAAAACAGATAAAAGCTTCTCCACAGTAGCAAAATAGGCTTTAAAAATTCTGAGGAAACTTTATCTGAACCATATGCTGTGACAGCCAATATGCAGAAAAGAGAATTTCCTTCTGATTCCATCCCCTGCAATTATTTTTTTAATATCTGTCAATTATATTTTTCATCTACCTGATGAATAAAAAAACCCTAGTAGACTGAATATGAGAATAGGAGTCAGGAAACTCCTTGGTTCTAAAAGTCTTTGATCTAAATTATTGTATAATTTCAAAGAACTTCACATTATTATATTTATATATAAATGCATTTTTGTCTACCTGAAAGAAAGAGTAGCAAAGTTAGGAAGCTTTGTGGCAAGCTTCTGGCCATGCCATCATCACATACCTTTTCCCTGCACTATATACACAAGCCTTGGCTGCATACAACATTCCTTCTTTCCCTTTTCCCTTTTCCCTTTTTTTAAGATCTAATCTTAAACATCTGAATATATTTTCAGTTTAAGCACTGTTCATTCTTTTTCTTTGCTGTACCTGTCTTCTAAGGTATTCTTGTAGGAATGGATTTTTTGATGAAGTCTTCAGATGTGGGGGAGCTCACTGCAAGGAGCGGGAAGGATGGAGTAGAAAGCACTTCTGTGCATTAAACAATCACTAAGGAGTCCAAGTCCTTTGGACTGAGGTTGCAGGTCAATGCTGAAACCAGTGAAGCTGCAGTCCAGGTGCAGAGTGCCCCAGATACCCTTCTAGAGGTTTACACCTCTTCCACAAAGAAGCAGCAGATACTGCTGCATCACCTTGTGTTCAGTTCCCTTTTCCTAAAGTGAGGGCTGCATCCAGCCCTACATTAGGTTTCAGAATGCCCTGGGGAATCCTAGCCTTAGTCAGGCTTTAACGTTTATAAGTTTTACTGCAGTCTTTTTATACCATTTGCAGCTCAATTTCACAAACAACGCCCACATTGGTCCCATGCTGGCTGTCTAATGTTAATTAAGATAATGTCTACATGTCAGTTTTGTTTTGTTTTTCTTTCTTTGAGAGTTTCTCTTTGGGCTTTGCCCTTGAGATTTGCATTGTCAGCAAAATGTCACCATAAAAGGTATATCTTGATATTGTGCAGCTGGATATAGAGTAAGATACTTCTGTCTTCCACCCCCATGCCACACCTGCTTTCAGACTCTTTAGAGTCCTAAACAAAATTTCCAATCCAAAACCAGGCTGTATTACTGCTATAAACCCTGCTTGAAATGCAGCTACAGTTCCAGCTTCTAGAAAGTGCAATTCACACTATACCTTGGATTCATCCTTTTGTTAAAACTATAAATATAAAAATTAATTCATATGTATAACATAAATTCATATAAATATGTGTGTGTGTGTGTATTAAAAAAAAAAAAAACAAAAAACAAACCAAACGAAATCTGCTGGAGGAATCTAAGCTGCTGCTTTTGTAGCTTTTTATATAATTACCTTAGCCTATCAGGGATGAAGCAGAATATGGATGCGAATATAAAACCTGGAGTCCTCTTTGCCTTTGGGGAACACTTTCTGAATGGAGTGAAAGTTCCTGCACCTACTGTTTGTTCTTGGGTTGCTCCAATCTGTGTTTTTTTGCACTGTGAAGTATAGTTTCTATTTGCTTAAGATGGAGAGGCAGTTATTTCTCAGCTAAAGTGAACTGGCAGGGCTTTTCTTCCAAAACCCTGAGGTCTTTTCTTTGCATTTAAGGCTCTATATGGAGGCTCTAAGAGCACGAGGCTGCATTACATCTGTTGTATTTAGATAGGAGTTCTGCAATTCTTACTGTAGGACAGTGTTCATTTCTTTATTTACTACTAAAATAAAGTAAGGCCTAAAATGGATCCTACTTTAAAGTAGGAGGTATAAATGGACATATTCAGAGGAAGATAGATATTCCCTAGAGAAGAGAGAAAATGGATCTTCATCTGGTCTCATTTAGTGATACAATATACCAGATGAAGATCATACCATTGTGTTGTCTGGTTTGAAGTTGTATTGTTTCAGTTCTATCTTCCTGCAGTATTTTTTCCTCTCTGAAATACTCTTAGAGTCTGTTATTGATTTGAAATTTTAAACTCTTTTGGTTATGGATTTATAGCTATAAGGAGCATTTAATGTGTCCCTTATAAGTTCTTTTCTTTCGAGTTGTTGTTATTCCACACGGTGTATCTGGGAGCAGCAGACATGAACACACAAGACGATTTGCTGCAGTATTTGAGAAGCCATTTGTAAGGAGTCTCAGTTTGATGAGGCTCGGATGTGACTTCATGACAGTTTTTCTCCCAGCTTTGCATGAAGTGTTTAGGGGGAGTGTGGGTGGGTGCGGTGCTTCTACTCTCTTTTCCCCTGGGAAGTCTGAAAAACGCACAGTAACCCTCACAGCACATGTGATAGCCTAAAAGCAAAAGCATTTGGTAGACAGTAGGAGGCTGATGAAGCTGTGTGAGACTTGGAGTTCTTAGTGCAAGCGTATTGCTGGCTATACAATGAGTATATCTGATGACCACAGGGCAACGACCACCCAAAGCCAGAGAATTAGACTTTGTCTGAAGTCTTCGGTGCATCAGAAAATGGTTTCTCTTCCTATCAATGCTGTAGAAGTTTGTGGCAGCTCTTCAGTCAACATTTTAATTTAACTCAGTATTCAAACGTTGACAATGACCTGAAAACCTGATCTAACTTTGAAATCAGCTCTGCTTTGAGCAGGTCCTCTCTACCCAAGGCCTCTTCCATATAAATTGTTTTGTGGTTCTCTGAACTGACCATAAATCAAACTAGGAAAGCAGTTGTATGGCCCTATAAAGAAAGGGGGCAACAGTACAACTCTGTGCAACCTACTATCTCCTGTATTATTGCTATGAGACCAACTCCTTAAATAGGCTGTACAGAAGATGTTGTTTGGTTCCCTCCCAGTGCCTGGAATCCATGGTTGTTTTTGGTCTGAGTGACTGCGTGACTTCCTTAGCTCAGGAGACTGCTGGTGAAACAGTCTGAACTGTGGAATTTCTCAAATGAATTCTCTGGAAATATACTTGCTTTCAGTTAGCCTATGGCTCAGTGGAAATCTCTTAACACTGGTAAGTCACAGTGGGAGGATGTTGCCCTTTACAAACCACGGCATTCCTTCAGCTGGATGTTTGGAAAATGCCAGCAATTGTGGAGTTAACTTGCTTTTTTTTCCACCAGCATCTGTTCCTTTTTCTCTTAACAGAATGACTCCATGCTTAGATGTTTGGTATGATTTGTTAGCTTGATGCTGACATTGGGTCATTCCAGTATCTATGGACTAGGTATGGAAGACAGACATGTGGCTTCAAAAATTACTCTGTTATAAATGCAAATAGGCTTTAGAGCAGTAAATTCAGAAACTCTGGCCTATGACAACCACAGGACATAGTGGGGAAAAAACAACGTGGAGCAACAGTGTCACCAATGCAGCAAATACACACATTTCCTGATTCATGGTGTATTTGGGTCTTTTCAGTGTGAAAGAGCTGTTTGGTTAATGGCACCTGTTAATGTGTGTAGTAGGCCGAAGTAGTAGCTCCAAAATTTGGGTAATATGGTTGATACAGTGTAAAGTAAGGCCTAAAACGATATACATTTCCTTCTACATTATTTAATGCAGAGAATTTTTTTCTTGCTGGAAGAATAAAACTTGGCATTCATATAAGACACCATCTCATTCTGTTATAGTTCCATGTAATGAATTTAGGCTTTTTTCTCATCTCACATAAGTATAACTTTGTTGGTGTAGACCCCGTTATTCCTTGCGCATACCTGAGAAGAAACGTTGGCCATTTTGTATGGTTTATCATTATGTTCCTGTAACTGTGTCTTCATGGGTTTTTTCCTTGCTATTTTCCCTTCTATAGCAAGTACCCTGAAGTGGTTACTTTGAGAAACAATATAATAGGCTTAATGATGTGCAAGACTCCTCTTAAAAATATTTTTTTTTCTTGGAGTCACTCTTGTAGTGGTTTAAAGGATGGATTTGGTGTCAAGGGGGCAAAAATGCTTGCACAATTCAGCTGATATACCATTATTACAGCTTGGAATCATGATACATAAAAGACCACATTGTAGCAGACATAACAAGAGATAAGGAGTTTTTCCAAATTGTTCATTTTACTTGGTTTTTGTTTTCCATTCTGCAATACTAACGGTTACAGACTCATTTATTTATCCTGGTATAAGAGAGGTTATTTTGGGTCAAGGCTTTGAAATTATATATTTATTTATGTATAATTAAAAAGTCTTCTCTTCACCACCCTCCCATGGGAACAGCATGGAATATTTTTAGTTTTTTCCTCCCTCTCTCTCTCTCCAACAACAAAGGTTAGCTGTTGCTTAGAAAATACATTTCCAGCTCTTTTGTTCAGACTGATGAAGACATAAATGCCATAAACTTGCTGTGGTATTTGCTGTAGATATTCTGAATGTGTGGAATTTGGGTGTCCCTCTTACAGTTCTGCATTTTTCAGGTGTGGTACTAGTCCTCTGGTTGAGGTTAGCACACAAGATTTCTCAAAAATCAGGCCCAAAATAGTCTGGAGTTTATACAGTGATAGTTGGAAAATTGTCATCATCATCATGCCTAATGCTGTGTTTCACATTTGGCTTGCATTCTGTGGGAGTTTGGGAGAGCTCAGTGGGAGCAGATTTGATCCCACCATGGAAAAAAAAAGAAGAAAAAAAAAGAAGAGGGGAAAAAAAAAATAAAAGAAAACATTTATCCAGCTGTCATCCTACTAAAATGGTGTAATCTGCTGTACTTACGAACAAAAATAATGGTGAGCAATCTAATTCTGCTGTATGGGAAGTACGTGTAAATGCTGATTGTGTTATTTAGTTGCTGCCACTGGATTCTGTTCTGTCCTTGTCTGTCCTCTTGCAAAAGTTCTGGGTCTCCACAATCCAGTCAGTCCTGCTGATAGTATGCAATAATAATATATACTGTGTACAACACAATTCTCACTGTTCAGATTAGTCGTAGGAGGATAAGCAAGAGCAAGGAATATATAAATAGCTAGCATATTTCTCTGGCATGTGAGAAACAGATTTTGCACAGACCAGGGCTCACTCTTCTCCATATTCTGAATTTCACTGAAGGCCCACCAGCCTTTCAAAGCCAGTGAACACTGGGCAGGAAGAGCTGCTGAATTCCCTGTCTTTTCAGTGAAAAGTTTGGAAAAAGGCACAGTAAAGAATTGTTGCCAGGATCTAGTGACAGCCATGAAGAGAAAGAAATACATTTCCTTCTACTGTTCTGAAGAATTGTTTAGTTGTCATTGTAGTCAGATGTGACAGTTTCAGCTACACAACTGAACTGAAGTGAAAATCACATTGTCTTCCATGATACTCAGACACCTGTTGAAATGCACCTGGCATCCCAAACATTTTGTAGATGTAATAGGCGAGAGAAATGAAGGCTGGGAGAAAGGAAACATTTTTACCTGAGTTTATGGAAAGGGGAGAGAGGCGAAGGCACTGAATGATACACTCAAATATTGGGTTAGCAACGTAAAATCCATGGCCCTCTCAGTCTGTATTTATTCCCTTTGTTCACCTGTCTGACGGCTCCTAACTTTACTGTTTTTTCAGTAGTGACTGGGGTTAAATGAGGGAGACAAAGAGAAGATATGTGCCTGCCCTGACCATCCAACTGTCATCACTCTTAGTAAAAGGCCCAGAGCAGAAGTGAACTGGAGCAAGCAGCAGTGTCACTGGAAAAACAGACAGTGGACACATGGACAGTGAAGAGAAACCTTTTAGAGTTTGGCATTAACAAATTCTGTGTGTGCTCTCAGAAGAACTTGTCTTAGGTAGCTGTGCTGGCTCTAGGTAGGTGTGTCCTAGGTAGTTTCACATGTCTTTGAGCACTGTTAGTGACATTTCATTCCAATCATCAAGCAACATGCAGGGTGATTGCCATGAATGGTAGGTGACTTCATTTTATTTAGAAAATATTTTAAGTGGTTGCTTGCTGGAGATAAACATAGTAGGACAAAAAGATAAATTTTCAGTGCAAGCATGTAGCAGAGAGGAGGCTCAGTTACACAGGCTGGGTTCTTCTGTGGCTTTTCACATTGCCTAAAGGATGCCAAGAGGAGGAGGAGGAGGAAAGGAAGTGATGAAGCAGATGGTCCCAATGACATAAATACTAGTGAAGTAGGGATACAGTTGAAAACAGTGCTGTTGGAAAGTAGTAAGCTGGATGGGTGAAGAAAAAGTCCCTTTCTGTATCCACAGCATGTTGACTGTAAGCTGAACAGAGTTAATGCTAAAATGGAAATGTACACATAGTACCTTTATGTAACACAGAGTAAAAAGTAGTAGGGGCAATGCAGAGCTTGGATGTTAATGGAACAATAGAGTATGTCCCACTGCTGCTGCTCCTACTTAGGATTTGTTGGGATTGTGACAGTGTTGCCGAAAAACTTGGAATAAAGAATTTATCAACACCAATTTAGTGTAGATAAGCAGACACTTCTTTATTGACGGCTGGGTGCGCAGGCGAGTCTTCTCACAAATGACGCACACCAAGCATCAAAACCATACATCTTATATTAAACTTACTCATACATATTAATTAGATTTTAAAAAAAAAAAGTTATACATATTCATTAGATTTCTGGGAAATTATTAGCATATATCCATTCTTATATTTAACCTGTCTAATGATTGGTCCTTCAGTCACACCATCTTATTAATATTCTTATATTAAAACAATCATTGGTTAATCTTACTTAA